>JAQGCA010001319.1:0-18295 GCA_034698945.1 Protaphorura quadriocellata
TCTGTATAAGAAATTGCGTGGCTCGCATTTCACCAGTCACAATGGAAATGCGACGCCCAATTGCACGCACAAGACAAAGACCTTCACTCGCCCAAACCCCAGACGTTTCCACAGCAATTGGAACAAAAAGAAAACGCTCTTGCAGGGACCTCGCAGGGGCTTGCGACTTTGCATACTTCCTCAACTTTTTCAAATGAGCCGCTTCCGCAGCGCTTCCTGAAATAGTAGCTGACGTAGCTACATACGACGGTGCAAAACTGTCAGCACACGTAAAGTACCACACCAACGACTTCCCTTTACTCCAAGAATAACAAAAACATGAAAAACATGTTTGTTTATGGAGCAATCATAATAACTTTTGGATCATGTGGTGATAACAGTTATATATTTTTTCACTCAAACCATCAAATCTTGAGAAGGACTAATCCCTAATATCTGTACGGCTGACTAAGGTAACTTAGCGAATATTGTATTTTATCTCTCGGAAACTAGATATAAGGTTTCCTAAACGTTGGACAAATAAATGTTGAATCGTTCAAAAGCACTCGAGTAACCCGAAACATGTTTGATTCCAATATAAAAACCGAGTGGAAAGCCTTCAAGCACTAGAAGAGACTATTGTCAGAGTCGTTCAAGGACCAAAAGAAAAGAATGTCCAAGAATTGATAAAGAATATGAATTCGGCCATCGCCGACTTTAATGTTCGCTTCCAGTACGAGACCAATAAATTTGAATATTTTGACAGCGGACCGGGCTTAAATTGGGTCCAGCTTTCCCCATTCTTGGAAAGAACATTTGGTGTCCCTGGGATGTTCCCATATCAATTCAAGGGAAAGCATATTACCTTGGATAGTTTTGCAAATATAATTTATGAAACAAACTCAACCAGTTTTATTGTCGTCGAATGTAGTGCGGTTGAACCTTGGCAAAAATGGAATGGTAACTTGTATCCGACTCTATGCATGTTTCAAATGCCTACAGAATTTGGAAAAGTCTATACAAAAAAATTCGCCAAAATTTGGTACATTTCTGTTCCCTCGCATATTCGTGAATTGGCCAGTATGAATGAATTGTTGCAACCAATAGCGCCTTCCGCTAAATCGGATACAAGGTTGGTCATTCATAATAACGAAAAAGATTGGAAACGAGAAATGTATACCATATGCAGAAAGACTTAGAAAAACTAATAATCAATCCCTTCGAAATCAACAGAATCATGAATTCTGTCAAATGATCCTTTACCGCTATTAAAAATATACGGAGTATCAGACCAACTTTACAATATTGATACAATTTCCAAGCAAATACCAATTGTATAAATTCTTTTTTAAATAATTAAATAAATATTGGGGAACGATTGTCCAACTCCAATGTCAGACACAAAACACTAGTCCCACACATTGCCAAAGAGAAAAAATATACACCAATGGTGGAATTCAAACCCACTGCCTTCAGATATACCCGCCGATGCCTTCCCAACTGAGCTACATTGATTGCTCTTTCTCATATGAACAAGGTGGTCTTGGAGAGTCAGTTGCAGGCGTAAGGTGCAAACGATTCGGTGAATTAGGGACACAACTTTAACAAAACCAATTTTTGAAATATGTTTCAGAGATAAATTGATCACCGACACCCAAATTTCTACACCGAATTTGGTAGTCATTCGAATGTCCAAAAATGTTTTCTCGGAAATTATTCACTGCCTCGAAATCGGACGACATATCGACGGCAGTGCTAACGTAATGTCCATAGCAATAATGACGCAATGAGAAATCATTAAAGAAGTTGAACTAATAAACTCACCTGCTTTACAGAATAATTAGATTCCAATGGCCCTGAATCTTAACTTCAATGAGCGCCATGGACTTCCGTGGTGGTAGAATTCTTACGTTAATGTCAAACAATAGAACAAGGCTCACAGCAAATGGTGTTTGCGACGTATCGTTCCGTATTGAAGCAATATTATATCAGCCAGTATGAACTATTGATTCGGCAATAACTCAGGCATGAGCATGGGCACTGGATTCCCAACAAAAATAATTTTGACGTTTGTCCATTAACGTTGAGTGCTTATCTGTGACGTCATACGTAGTGCACAATTTTATCTAAAAATCCTCTTGGTCACATTTATTATTTAGGCTTCATTGAATTCTGTTCTACCAAAGCATTTACAAAGTACCATGGAACCAGTGGGGTTACGCTAGGGTTGTAAGAGAATATTCTTTTGAGAATATTCTCGAGAATATACTCGAGAATGTTCTCGAGCATAAATGTTTATACTTTATGCTCTAGTTTATAAATGGAATAGTTCGGAAACTTTTGTCATTTACATTTAGTCCAAGAATGATTTGAAAAACTTTGGGGCTACCTGCTACAGGATTTGAGAATAGTTAGAAAGCTTTCGTCATTTACATTAGTCCAAGAATGAATTGAAAAACTTTGGGGCTACATGCGACAGGACTTGAGAATATTCCCGAGAATATTCTCGAGAATATTCTCAAATATTAAATGCTCGAGAATTTAACAACCCAAGTTACGACATCCCTTCCTTTCAATATGTTGTAAAAAGAAATACTTATATAGAGAAATACTCACACATGTTTAGAATTTATGAATTCCTCCACACTGGTTCCTAATATTTGAAGGACTTTTCTTAGAGTAAACTTATGACGTATTAAGTTTATATTTATAGAGAAGTCCTGGTTACGCTTTCTGCCTGTGTATCTGTTATTCTTTATGTCGTCAGTAGGATTATGCCGATGACGAAATCATGACGTCGATGACCAGCGTCAATATTATATGAATTGTTATTGTTGCGTCTCGCTCCGCGGCTCCGCCTCCTCTCCGAAGTAAGCTAAAAAAAACCCAACACCTTTTCATGAGGATGGAGAGAGGCAGTTTGCGCCCGCGCATCTTTCCACTATTATGATATGAATACAAAAAAAAGCATTGCTTGAGCAGCCAACAAATCCCCAGTCCAAGCCAACAATTCTGTATGCGGACGGGTTTAGATCTTCATGTCTACTCTAACCTTCAAATTTTTTGACTCCATTGAATTGATCAAACGTGTTCGTGCTATACTTATTTATTTCTCACATACACTTGCGCGTATGTTGTCGTGGTCGTAGAGCGCGGACGAGCTGCGCGCAAAGAAAATGCTGGTTGTGGTTGTTCACTCATGCAGACCTCAATACATGATATTTGTTATTTAATGTTCACGGGATACGCGAAAAAATTAGGACCTTTGGGTGCATGGCAAGCCTACAGAGTTGTCATTCGAATTTCTATTTATATGGCTATTCCAACACCGATTAGTTTTTATAAAATCGGACCCCACATTTGAGTATCTGCATCACCGATATCTCAAACAAACGTCCTAGTATTTCCTCTGACGTGAGCTCATAACAGCGGTCAAGCTGGGGATCATCCGAAGCAGCTAGTCCGAATTGTTTTGCGAGCCACCGTGACTAAGTATTGAATGATAGTGGCGGAAAAGAGGAGATCCGCGCCATTTGATTCCCTCCAGATTCGGTTGAGAAGTTGAGGGTATTCTTAGGCCCTAAGAGGGGAACAAAATGAAGCCCGTCTCGTCTTTACCTCCACCATCATTCAACAATTTGTCACGATGGCTTGCAAGGCAAATAGGACGCACTGTACAATTTTCTTAATTCTAATTTGAACCTACGAAATCCACAATTCCAGGACAGGTGACAAGATAATGTGTTCATTGAAATTCCTCAAGGTCGGCAGCGGTGTGGCGGAATAATCCCTAACTGACACAATCAGTGTGTGTTCGTAGCAGGACCATTACTGTGACATTTATTCAAACTTACTGACTTATCTATTCACATGCTTTGAATTTAGTTTAGGCCAAATTTATTTAGTTCCAACGGTTACGTATATGTGGGGACATAAAGTTTCAAGATAGGAGAAGGGTGCACGACATAATGACCTCTCGAGGGCGTCGAGCGTAATATGCATCTAACCTGCGTCGAACGCCTTGGCAATTGTACCGTCAGTCAAAAAAATAAGTACCCGCTTCGTTGAAATTTGCTGCAAACAAGTGACAAAATTCGGACTGAGATGGTGAGCTTTTGAACTTGTTTGGATGACAGTGACATACCTAACTTTTACGTCAGTACGGAGTCAACAAATGGAGAGTCCTTATTTTTTGCGACAGGCGGTACATAGAGTTGCCATACTACGGTAGTACGTAGTGCCACAGGTTATTTCGATTCAAATTCAGATTCGTTTATTAACAAATTAATGCATACCATTTCTAACAACAATAAGAATAACTCTCAATTGATCCGTCGGTGAGTGTTACACACTAACTCTTCTGAGTGGTACATGTGGAGAAAAGAAAGAGGAAACAGAAACTTTCCCTATCCCTCAGTTCTGTCTTTCAATACATTTGTCATCCAAATTCGTACCAAAGCAGTTCAAATTAATTGCGATTAGTTGGGCCATTGGCCATAACAATATTGAAAAACATGTTCCTTAGGAACAGCATGAATTATAGTGGATCCATTCTTTATCAAAATACAATGGGCACGTAACCTTTGCTCTCCCCCCTGTTCACCCCAATCTGGGGGAGTCTGACAAAAAGTGAGATATGCATTTTGTAGAGAATATGATGATTTAGGAAACCAGTGCACCTGAAGATTCGATTCGCGTTTTTCAACGGTATATTGACGAAAGCGGGCCCAAAATAAATCTTCTCCAAAAATTTCACCCAACGATATCTTTTTTACAATAATTTTATGCAATTTTCAAAATTTTGTTGGACCGGTCTGGAGAAAGATTATTTTTCACTGGCGACGAATATTTATCAAAAATATCTCGAGTTTTCTCTCTAAAGGTCTTGCCAGTAAAAAATTGACTTTCCTCAAACCGGTCCAACAAAATTTTTAAAAGTGCATAAATTTATTGCAAAAAAGATAGCATTGGCAGAATCTAAAAAAATACTTTGGGCGCGTTTCAGTTAAAATACGTTTGAAAAAACCGTTTTCTCATGCCGATTTTACATAACTGCCATAGAGGCATTTCTCCAGAGCTATTTCTTTAATATTTCATTACAGAAATGGTCAGCCTCGATACAAGGCCAAGGTAAATGCAGTCGGTTCTCAAATTGAATTTTCACTCATGCTCAAGGTACATGTTGTTTTGCCACATCCACTCGCTAAAGTATGAAGGACGTCAATTTTTGCCCATGTCATATGTATAATGGCATTTACATTTTGCGGAATATTTGAAAGCGCGGAATTAAGGCACGGAGTTTTAAGTTATTGATTATTAAGCTTGCCCATGCAGTTCGTCATACAAACCCTATACATTGCTGTAGAATGCCATACTAATAAGCTATGTGTGAACTTCCGTCAAACAAAATATGTAAATATAACATATAATGCACCTGTTCATCTCGCTAGGTGGAGACTATAGTCTGTCCAGTAGAGAGACTCAATTTTCCAATCTCTTGGGTGCACAATATAATTCACCCAGTGGATTTGTAATCCCAGACGAACAGTGACGGAAACTATATTAATTTTGAAAGTTGTGTTGATATGTGCAAACGGACTGACTTGTGGGAGCCTCCAAATAAACTGCCGCACATACATTTACCATATATAGGAACACGAGGTCTGTGCGAAAGCACGGAATAAAATTTGTGTAGTCGCCCGTTGCGAGTAGGAGTTCACTGTCAGTTTGGTTGGATCAGATCAACGGTCTGTGACTATGCTCAAGAGAAAATGTATCCAGACTCTAAGTTACGAATTTTTCTTTTTTCTTTTTATGCCACTGACGATGCGAGTTGGTCAGTCATGTCATGTCAAAGCATTGCTGATATGGAGGTAACTTTCAATATATATAAGTGCACAATGTTTATTAATAACTTAATGTTATGTATACATCAGAATGGGGAAATATAACAATAAAATAAATATGATATTTACAGTTTAGACAATGTAGAGCTAAAAAATTTCAGGTGTGTTCATTTCAATAATACCATCTAAAAGTTAGAATTGGCAATTTATTACGTAGAGTATTTGCTTACCATTACAGTTTAGGTTGAAGTAATTGTAACAGATTAGAAGTAATTATGGTTAATTTGTAGCAATATCATAATGTTATTCCGGGTGAGTCAAGTTTCTACGATCCAAATTTTGTTTACAAATTTTGTTTCTGGGTTAGACGAACGGAAATTATTGGAATGCTCAGAATTAAACACAAAGTGATTCGTTTGAATTTCATTGACAAGGTCATAAGATTTTGAATGTTAATATGGCACTTGATGCTGAATTATGTGTATCTGTAGTACTTGTAGTTAAAATTACGTTAAAGGAACTTCCAAAAGTAATCTGGAACTAGGTTAGGGGAAGTGTTGTTTGATCATTAATATCACGCTATATTACCTACGTATTAACGATTTATGAGTACACGCATAGGTGTAGAAGAGCTTCTAATTATCTATTAGACTTTGATATATTCATGGCAATTGCGTCATCTTGCCTGTTGCCATTACGTGCCAAAAATATAAGACATGAATGTGCATTGTCAGCAGTTTCCTTGGGAGTGATATTATGTGCGACAAATATTTAAGAAGGAATTCCGAAACTTATACATACTCTACTTGACTGATCTCGCATTATTAGGCCTTTGACCTACCGTTCATAGAGCATGCCATAGAATAAGAGAAAAGTATAGGAATTCTGGGTCGTCCCACAAAATGATTTCCCTTAAACAGTTCTCAGGTGGATTTCCGTCTCTCAAAATGAGAGACACAAATCCATGACATAATCAAAGCAGATTCTGAGAAACTCGATCAATGCGAGGTGATCTACAATGTAGAATGGCCCTGCCGTCCGCAAATGCAAAACCCGGAATGATTTGATGTATTTAAATTCCCACGATGTAGAGACAAAGCCATTCCTGACCGAGTGTAGAAATATCTCGGTATTTACCGATATGGCGGAGACGATGATACTCTCAATATACTCCACAAATAGTACAGTGGCTATAGTGCTGACAAGAATAATATTGACTGTGATATTCAAAGTCGCCTGGAATTTTATAAGACTGAATATTCCTACCACCGTAATGATTGCAATGAGGAGATGATGAGTAGCGACGCCGATGTGACTAGTCACGGTGTTAATGGTTCCATTCAGAACTTGCTGACATCTGTAGATGCGGAACAAGTCTGCACACTCCATTGGCCCAAGGATTGTCCGCATGATGCTGCCATCCACTCTTTTGATCTTCTGTGTGATCTGATCTGGCGTTATGCAAAGAATCCAATAATTGGCCATTTCCAAGTATACGGTACCCAACAAAACTACAATATATAATGGTTGCATGACCACAAGGGCGATCCAAGTCGTAAGAAGTACTGCCGGTATGGATGTCCAATCCAACCCCAGCTGAATTGAAAATGCGAACTGCAAGAACCGATTATGTGGATCGATTGGGAGGAGAATCATGGTACCAAGGAAGGCAGGTAGAGCCAAATATGACAACCAAAATATAAAGAGCAGTATCTCATAGAACCTGATGTGTGAAGCCGCCGGGGGTTTGCGTTGTCGGGTTAACTCATCGCGAAAGAAATCTGTAAAATATATAAACACATAATCTAAATGACATACGTATGTGAGAAATTTGTAATATTAGTAAGAAATTCTGCTTTCTCCGGACACAACGTGATGTCGCACTTTCCAATTTTCCGTGCCTTTCAGAATGTTGCATTCTGGGATCTTTGGATGCCGGCGCTACTGTTCGGGGACTGGCGCGCGGTAGCCGACCTTTAGCGTCGCACAGTCCCAATCTATTTTGAATGTGAGGATTGTAAAATTATCAATCCCGAGCAATTTAGATTACACAGACTATGCAGTCAACGTGCGGGCGGTAATAAATAACAGTCATTTATTTGTAGCTTGGGCGTATACATTATTAAATTCCAAGAACTGCTCGAGATAAATATGTACTATTCAGTGCGAGAGGTGGGAAACCCGGAGAGAGGTATTTGAAATCCAATAATAACAAATCAACTCAAATTCAAGTTGAACTGAGCAGTTTTCCGTGGAATATACATTTTATGTGCTCTAAAAGCACAGTCGGGTTGCAAATTACATACTGTGGAGGCGTTCCGGTTGGAATGGCAACTCCCATTTTGAGAAGTTAACGCGAGAACCTACGAGTTTATTTTAAATACTCAATATTTTTTGACCATGAGTATAAATCATATTTCTTCTTTAATGTATTTGAATATCTGAATACGCATATGTTAACTGGAATTTAGGACGAGATGGAGTCAGCATCCTATTCTGGTCTACATTAAACATTTAATTAATTCAATATGTATATAAATATTTGCGGCTGTAACGGCAAAGGAGAGAATACTGGAAAGCGATGAAGACTAGAAGTAATGGTGAAATCAATGTTGATGAAGTCAAGGCCAAAATTTACAGTTAAAAATGAAAAGGCTGAGCCGTCCAAATCCAATCGCACACGATTTGGACGGCTCAAAAACGTTGAATCTCCGAACAGTGAACGGATTTTTGAAAAAGAGGTTAGCCGTCGAAGACGCAGAGGAAATTTCTAAGTTCAATTCTTAAGAAACGCACACGGTTAAAAGCAAATTTGAACACAACCAATTATATGCTTCAAGACCAGCATTACATTTATTGGAACTTCTTTAGTATTGGTATATGATTAAATAATTCTTGTTGGCTTATCGTGCATACGCATTTTGTCATTTGTCTTTGATATTGGGTATTGTTAATTGAACAATTTCGTAGTGAATTCAGCATCCGTTACACACGAATAGTAACCACTCTGAATGTCTATGTTATAATAGTGCATAAAGAGGCTTAATCCTATTGGTTTCTTATCTATATTTCCAAGATCAGAATTGGACGATAGGATTGAAGTAGTGATTGTGGACGTCGAGAAATACGTAATTTCCACTGTCTAATCGTAAACATGAAAAATCATTAATAGTAGAACGAGCGTACTTTTTTTATCAAGCCTGCACAAACTTCACATTTACCAACGCGCAGTTCGTGAACAGATTTTGACACCTCGTCAAAAATCTTCCCGTCTTTGAGAGTCTCTTTCTAAAACCATAAATCGCTGTTGCGTAAGTATTTACTACAAATGGTCTAGTTTCATGTTCCTCCTTCTCGGAGAAAATTAGTTCTCCGAAAAATTATAAATGGCTACTGAGCCTTAACTGCCTTACTGTAATACAGTAATCTAATAATTTCATAACCCATAACAACTTTCTTCTGAGGTATTCATAGACTCTGAGGTGGGAGAAAAGTGGGTCTCCGCCTCAACCCGAGTTGTAGTTGATTTTTTATTTCAGCTCTTTTATCAGTTCGAACAGTATGGGAAGCAATACTCTTGTCACTTTTAAATTCCTGGTGCTTGGCATCACAACCGTTCAATCCCAACTATTAAGTTATATCTGAACCGACGGCCCAGTCCAGAATCTCAATCTATAGAAATTTTTAAAAGTACTCTAATGAGTAATTGAAGACAACACAAAAGGATATACTGCGGATTATAAAACAAGCCTGGCTTGATTAATTAACGTATGATCTAGGCCGTACACATAATATATTATAATTATATGGCGATCATTCTGCCACCATAAATTTAGAAATTGATATTGAATACCTTCTCCGGCGTCCATTGGCTTCGTTATTGCCCAACCTACATCACCATGGAGAAATGGCATCGCAACAAATCTCTCACAAATTCCAACTTTTCAGTTCTATCTGCTTTGACAGACAAGTCCAGTATTCCAGTCTGGGGGAATTTTCTTTTTATTATTATTATAATAAGCTTTAAAGAAAAACAGACCATACGGTGACATATTTTTAAGACGTTGTAACGTGGTTGGATTCCATTTTTCCTCCGACGATCCAGACAAATGAGATTTTTCCAGAGTTTTTTTTTCGAGATGTATGATTCTATTTTCCTTTAAAAGTCCTCAATTTCCTATTTCCAAATCCTACTCTGGCGCCACAACGTTCAGAAGTATCGCGCACTTTAATTATTTTTAAAGAAGACGTTAGATTTGGGGGCGGGTGGGTGGATCGACCAAATAATCATAACAGGGGGTTGTTGCGTCGAAAAAACGGGTCGTAGGTCTAACCGAATACTTGAATACCACCATACTTCGGAGAACTTGTCCCAATTTAGAGTAATTCTACAATTATACATTTGTCTTACGGATAATTATGTAAAAAACTCTTCCTTCCATCGAATATTTTTTTAAATATTTTATTCCTTGAAGAATAAACGTAATTATCCTCAAAATACGTACAAACACCGCCACAAGGGCCGTCTGTGTATTCATAATGTAGTCGTTCATTCTATTGACAAGGGGACCTTCCCAACTGATCATCGGTTTTCGACCCGCAAATTATTCTGCAAGTTCATTCACTTATGCTAACACCGTTTGTCAAAAATCTTTTGCCGGGTTTGTCGGAAAATGAACTGGGCGACCTCCAGACTCAAGATGTAATGTACACAGACGGGGATTTCAAAAATAATTTCCCGAAATAGCCTTTAACCACACACACACACATGACGCGGAAATGATTTCTGAGATTCCAGTCATCCCGTCTATACCGACACATGATGTCAGCATAAGAATGAACTTGCAGAAAAAATTTCAGCTCGAAGTCCGACGTACGCTTGGAAAGGTACCCATGTGAGCTGAACGATCCTCTTTGGTTCAGATTTGATATTAACTCATTTATGCATTCGTAAATTACACCCTACTAGGTTTTCGTAGTTCCTGTAATAAAATTTTGAAAACTCCATTTGCTTAAAAAAACTGTGGAGTCTTTAAACATATGTTATATACCGAATGACTAGCGGTAGTCTTACCTTGAAGCACTTGATCCAGTTGGATCATTTGATTGATAACTGAAGCCAATGTAGCAGGGTCAGACATCCCAAATTGGAACCCTATGGTGCAAATTTCCACGGCCATATAGATTCCATCCGTGGCTATCAGTTGTTTGTTAACATCTTTTTGCCAGAACCTGCATAAATTCCTTACTCCCATCATAAATGTTAGCATGATCAGCATAACTTGTGAGACTCGGCACAGAATTATTCTCCAGCGTCTTGGGACTCTTGCACGGTATATCTTTCGGTCCCATTGAATCGAACAACAAGAGCAAGAACATATCTCGAGTAGCTGCAGGAATCCCGTTAGGAAGAATCTGATCCTCCGAGAGAGCATACTCTAAGAAAGTATCATTAGCACACATTCGTCATACTATGAGTTCCCAAAGCATTGAACGACAAGGGAGCGTAGCCCCAAAAAAATCTGCCTTTGTGACTACAAATTTCGCTATATGTTTTGCCACAAGTGACCCGTCAGAACATTTGTATTAGCGAAATTCGAGGTGAGTTGATCCGAGACCAAAATAACCCGAAGATATAACTAAAATTCATTTAAGTGTCACTCGACCTAGGTCATTTGCGGTATTATTCGAAACCAGAGGCATGGTGAAGGAGATTAGTCAGTGTACCATTGTATTTACTAGTATGCGCCATTGCACAAGTATTTTTATATTTTATAGGTTAAATAAAGAATTAAAGTCCCAAGTTAATTCATTTAAATAATTTATCGTCTTTCAGAGCTATACATTTATATGGGTACCTCAGTGAATACATACTATTCATTAATTTAGCATTCGGAGTTCTGGGACCAATTTGGCCCAAGTGGGGAGCTCGATCGATTTTTTGACTTTACATAAACACCCCACTGCTCTCTCTAAATTGTGATGAACGAATAATTATTATATTTTCTCTTTTTGACGTTTTTGAAAGGTATGTACATTTCCAATGAATAGTATAGGTGACATTGTGACCTCATAAGAGGGCGTCAACTTAAGAAATAAAAATAAAGAAATTAAGAAAACAATTAGCGATGACGTATCCCAGCTGACGTCGTAATTGATGACACTTGAGAGATAAAGTGTGCATAACACAGTGTAACTTCGGAATTAACACCATTGTTTTTGTCTGTTTGAACAATCCGCTTACATAGTAGGAAAGCGTTCAGATTATACACATATTATTAATATATATATAACTATTATAATTTTTTTAAAACTGTTGTTTTATGGAAGCAAAACGATCGCGAAGGAAATTAAGTTTTTCGGATAAGTACCTCAAGTCGATAATTTTGATTATCATTTAGTTCAAACCCGATAATTCGTTTTTGGTAATTGTCTTCAGAAAATACGTGCTACCAAGCGGATATTACAGGACGATAATAATAATAGTAAAAATGCTTACCTGATAATTTTATGATATATATATATAAATTCTTGGTAGTCCCGGACAGTCTGTGAGTGAAACCAATGATGATTGAAACTTTTTCTATCTAAGCACTCCGCAGTGCACTGGCATAAGAAAATTTTTCAGTCACCATAACTCTTTTAATAACTTGAAAGCACAACGCACGTCAGACAAAAGTTTGTCCCCTCCTTAAATCGTTTCCAATTTTTAACTCTGCTACAGAAGTGATGCCATGCAACTGAGATAAGCCTAGACTTGCCACCAGCGGTCAGAATACGATCGGCTGTCGACGTAGATCCAGACTGGCGCGGCGTCATGGACACGGCTCGTCACAAAAGCCTAATAGTTTTTACAGCAACGTTCTTTAACCGAGAGTGACGTCAGAGACAACCTAGGCCACTTAATCCATTTCTGAATTCTAGAGGCTAGATGGATTGCTACTACTGGTTTCATCAAAATAATTGTCGTTGGAGGTCACTAGGACTAATACATGCCAAGAGTTCACTACAATCCAAATAGGGGTAAAAACCCTGTGCATAGTTGTGCCTTGCGAGTGAATGCGGTATATAATACTAAAAATTTGAAGTTGAGTTCATCTTAATAATTTACTGTCTCCGTAGGTAATATTCAAGTGTGCTGTCAATTTATTCAACAGTGAATTGAAGAACATGAGAGCTAAGTTTAAGCGGGTAGCTCAATCGATTTTAGGACTAGCTTGTATGACTAGACCTGCGCTGACTTACTGTCATTTAATATTATATTTTAATAATACTTATGCATACAATACACTATTTATTTATTCACTAACCCAGGCATACAGCGCCGACAAATGAATTATATTATTTTATAGTTAAGCTTGATGTAAGTTCTTAAACAGGATTGTGTTCTAAGAAGGGAACGACAAGCAGTTACTCTTCAACCTATAGACCCTCCTTACACTTTTTAACACCAATCGGCAATTGATTTGAATTGACTCAATATTAACGATAGTTTTCCCGACGCAGCCTAATTTAAGTATCAATGGCGAGGTCAACGGTGTCAATGAGCAACGGATCTGGTATCTGCCGGACCTGACCTCTTGCATGCGTCGCCCTAACGTGCTCCGTTAATCTCCGAATATACACGTGACAAATTTCACAATCCCAGTCAGGCTGGGGAAGGTCAAGATATAATTCTTTGAATTCCTTTTTCTTGGATTTGATGGACACACGGTTCCCGGTTGTAGGATTAGTGCTGACGAATCTTCCATCAAGGTCAAGGTCAAGGTCATCCTCAGCATCTATGTACGATTGAGTTGTGCCTGTTGCTGGTTACGTGAAATAAAATTAAACACATTGATTAGACGACATATTGATTGTTTTGTCTTTGTTCCAAGTTCTGGGGGAGGTACCGCTAGTAGTATAAATGTAAATATTTTTTCACATGAATACAGGAACGTACGTTACAGTCAGTCGCATCACACTACGGCAGTTGTTTGAATGTTTGAACGAAGTCAATTGCGGATTGCAAAAATAAATTATCACCAATGATTCTGTATTTGTTTTTGCTTCAGCAATTTTTTCACTCAATTTTATTCTATTTGCGAAAATGAAAATGTCAAAAATATAAATTATATCCAGATTGTGACATAAATTCTTAGACCTAAGGAAAAAAACAAACAACTAATCTTTTCTACGTTAGTACGCTGCTGAATTACATATCTTTATGGCTTACTTACATGCTAGGGAGAAATCTACGGTGAACGGCAAAAGAAGCTGGCCACCCCAACTTGCCCCAACTGCAAGAGTGCATGGGTGAGGAGCACTTGAAATTCCATGCCCATGGTCACCATAGGTCACGCGCACTTAATGTTGACGGATTTCAACGAAATTTGCAGGACAATTGCACAAGGGCACAAGAATCACCGATTGTTAATGTGACCTCGCCAGGTGACCACTGAGGTCACCAGAGGTAACATGCAGTAAACGTTAACGGATTCCAACGGAATTTGCAGACTAAGTACACAAGGTCATGAGAATCACCGAGTGTTAAAATGACCTCGCCAGGTGACCTCTGAGGTCACATGCAGTAAACGCTGACAGATTTCAACGAAATTTACAAGGTAGTTACACAAGGTCACAAAAATCACCGAGTGTTAAAATGATCTCGCCGGGTGACCTCTGAGGTCACCAGAGGTCAAATATTAAGAATTGCTCAGAATGGTCTGAAACGTGTATAAATGCAATAAAAAGTGAGTGGTCTAGCTACGGAGTGTGCTGCGTCCATCTATGTGTTGCACAGCAACACATAGATACTTTGTCTTACGACGGTTTATTCCATAAGTAAACATACATCTGTTCCATTCTCGACGAGGAAAATGTTGCCTTAGGGTGTCAAAGTCTCCACAGTTGAACCGGCTTGTTAGAGGTAAGTATTTTCAATTCTTACGTTAAAGAATTAGACTATTGGACTTAGACCAATTTTAGATATATTGAAGCAATTTACTTCAAGACCAACTTTTGTATAGGTCATACCCCAAAGTTTTCCACTGTTTATTCGTTGGAAATTCAAGTACTTCAACGTGTCACGGATTCCTTTGGCGTCACAATACGTGCGTTTAGTCAACGGACAACCCATTAGATTAGTCGGGGCAGTAGCTTTACAAACGTTGTTGAAGATTCCTTCGCTCTGTTTAGCCGTTAGAAGTAAACAGACCAAATGCACTATGTGACGCCATAGAAATCTGTGCTGCAACCATTTAACCACAAGGTATTTTGCAATTTCTAGCGGCGATACGGCCGAACTTTTATAGGTAGAACCTTCGCAAGAGTTGTTTCGGAGGTCAATGGTTACTTTATATTAAAAAGTTTAATAAAACAAATTTTCCTGCATGACTGTTCTGTATACCGGGTGTCCCAAGACCAACCTACTATTCGTCCAAATTTCCTCAATTTTAACTTTATCTGAAAAGTGAGATAGCAATTTTGTTCGAAATTTAATTGCGCGTCTTTTAAGCTACGTCCGAATGCGCTCCGCGCTTAACAGCGCGTGCTGTCAATAAAAATGTAAATACAAATATCCGAATATGAAAGACAACTGACACTTTGATTGTAGTAAGAATTTAATTTTTTTTTTAAATTTTCAAAATTCTTCAATTTATTTTTAAAAAATTGTTTCGCTCAAATTAAAAATCTCGAAAAAAAATTTGAAATTATGATTTTTTTAAAAAATATTTTCGGCTCAAAAGACGCGCAATTAGATTTCAAACAAATTGACTAATCTCACTTTTCATATAATTGAGGAAATTTGGACAAATAGTAGATTGGTTTTGGGACACCCTGTAGACACTGACTGAGCCTTAATTTTGTAGGACCCCAATGACTAAGCGACAAGTTCCCCGACTATGTCGTCGATTTTCTAGTCACAGTGAAAATCGCGAAAATTAAACAGGAAGTGGCATAAAACTCTAGTTATATAGGTCGGATGCTGTATTTAAAATATGTCATTGAATAAAACTATGATATGTTACGCGATACCTGCAGTAAACCGAATCTGCAAGTACAAAAGACTCTGCGCTTTTCAATTACAAAAACACACCGCATTGTGGACTTTAAGTATTCTCTCCAATGACAAATTACCGGGTGTCCTAAAACCAACCTTTTTCTTTATTTGTTAACATAACAAATATCTAAGTTTGGCGTCTGGCTTTTGTAAATGGGGTAACGACTCATCCGAAGTATTGCATCTGCTTGATTCCAAAAAAATATTCGGAAATCTGAAAATTTTAAATCTATCGACGCCGGAATCATTAAAATCTGTTGGGTATATTTCTCAAATACAAATGCATGAGCACAGCTAGACAAACAGTGGACTAGGGCTTCGATCAGTACGGTTTTCTGGCCGAACCGAACCGAAACCGAACCGAACCGAAAATTTTGGTTCGGTTTAGACATGGAACCAAAACCGAAAAAATGGTTCGATTCGGTTTTCAGTCCAAACCGAAACCGAACCGAAACTTTGGTTCGGTTTCGGTTCTGAACCGAATTTAACCGAAGAGGGTTGCCGCATATCCGTAATGTTGACTTTGACCTGTGACCTCGGGGGTTGATCGCAGAGAAAAATGATAGCGGGAAAAGTTGCTTGTCTCACTGAGTGGAACAACTTTTGTAGAGGGGTCGTTTTCACGGTTATGAGGTTACAGGGTCAGTGACCTCCGAAGGTCACCGGAAGGGACCGTTCGCGTCAGGTCCTTCACAAAAGTTGTTAAGGGGTCAAGGGCTACAACGTATCAAACATTGAGCCAATTCTAACGGGGTATTTTCTAGGCACAATTTCCAAACTTCGGTTTATCCGATTGATTTCGGTTCGGTTTCGGTTCAGAACCGAACCGAAACCGAACCGAACCGAACTTCTTCGGTTCTCAAAAATGATGAACCGAACCAAACCGAAAAGTTTCGGTTCGGTACTTCAGTCGAACCGAACCGATAAAACAGAACCGAACCGAAATTACCCGAACCGATCGGAGCCCTGCAGTGGACAGAAGTCATATTATATTAACGCCTGATTTATTTGCAAAGAATGGGGTTTAATACAACAATATTTATCATATTTGGACAGAGTTGAACTAATGCAGTGGAGTGTATTCATTGAAAGTGCATATGTAATATTTGAGTATTATTTACACATCTAATCCCATTCCCAATGACTCTGGCATTAGGACCGTCCTAGGAGACGGGAAGTCTGCCGTCCTAATAGGACAACAGACTTCCCGTCTCCTTTTACTAATCACTAGCAGAGTATACGCAAGTCTCTGCCTGGGATATGTTAACGCCAGCACCAATAACACGTTTATTTTCCATTGTACAATTGTGCAACCGATCGAGTCAAATTGTGACAAACCTTTGTACGTTGGATAGCGTGATTGTACATAAATCCGATTGTTCGTAACAGAGTGTATGAAGAGAATATTAAATACGAGAAATGACATGCATAGGAAAACTAATATGTATTTCGTATACCACCTTTTCGACAAAGCAAATCATTAAAACGGTAAATAAAATGGTGCTAATTAGCCCCTAAACCACGGCATATTAGTAAACCCCACTCCTTAACTGTACGAGTATACGAACCTTATAGCAAACCCGTAAGTAGCGGAGGGGTGTAATTATCACACTAATCAAAAGTGGCGAGTATTAGGCCACCTTATACTACAAATTAGTAATTGATTGTCAGGAGTGATTCGCCTGAGACAAATGGGGAAGACTTATTCCAATTCTGATTTGTATTCCGATTTGGGGTACGTTAACCTGACACAGCTTTATTACAAAGCAGTTATATGGCAGAAAATGTGCTCGGGTATTGTCGCGGAACAAGTGTTGATCATCTATTGTGACTTACGAGATATTACAAAATTACAATTCCACAGATAAGTACACAACGTGCTCATTTCTAGTATTTTACAAAAAAAAGTATATACCTCAGTCCGAAAGAAATCAACTTCCCAATTTACTGTTGCTTATAAACCATCTTAACCCCTCGATCTCATTCTTCACCAGTTAGAAAAAACGATTCCGTTTACCATTCCGGAAAATCCTTGAATTATTTTTTAGTCGAACACGGTAACTGAACTCGAAATAAAGATAGAAATGGGTTCGAAGGAAAAATAATAAATTACCGGAAATTTTTATTGGAGGTGTAACCGAAATTAATATTCTTCCTTTAAAACTATTTGTTTTCGTAATTTCGAGTTACTTGTTTGAGTAAGAAATAACTTTCCCGGGATCTTCCGAAGAAGTGCAAGGAATCGGATTCCCCAATCGTTGAAAAATGAGATCGAGGGTTTGAGTTTGTTTTTAAGCAACAGTATACAACTCACACTGAACGGTTTTCGGATTCTTAGGGCATTAACCCGATACAGAAAATACCCATTCTGGGTCTTCTTTAAAATTAGTGTCGTGTTTTGCTTCTAAATTAGTGTAAATTAAAATGA
>JAQGCA010001320.1:0-18294 GCA_034698945.1 Protaphorura quadriocellata
TTCAACAGAAACTCACTTTCCGTCTCTTAACGTGGGGACGGAATTTTCAAAAAAAAACTTTTGGATTGCCACTCTATATATATTAGAATCTCTTTGTCAAAAACATATTTTAATAATCTGAAATCTAAATAATCAAAATAAATCTGTGATTTCCTCAGACCTTTACGCCAAGTCGCGTCCTGGGATACTACCGAATATTCTCCAAACTCAGGAAGACCAAAGAGTCGTTCAATTGAAACTGATTTGGAAGAAGAGCCTTGGAGCTCCGACGTTTCAGTCAGTGAAGATGAAGAATCACTCGCTTCAACAGTTCCACAATCCGCTGGAGAAAAAGTGAAAAAAAGTACAAGTAACAATAGCATCAGTGTATACGGCGTTGGAGAAAATGTAGAAAATGAACCAACCTTCGTTGTTTTTGCTGATTACCATCCTGTCGGAACTGCTGAAATTCCCCTTAAGGAAGGTGATATCGTCATTTTAGTTAAAGTTGGTTGTGCGGGTTGGTGGTTTGTGAGAACAACGGGTAAGTTCAATCACAGTAAAACGTCAAAACATTTGTATAACGTTCCTTCACAAAGCGATATTCTCAAATTGCTACTATTGCCGTCAGCTTTACTTCTATAACTATTTCCTGCTTTTAAATAAGACTCTTGCGTCCCAGATCTGATTTGACCTTTTCGTGATGATCTATTTAATTATTAGGCTACTTTAGTAATATATTTACGAGTATTGAAAGACCTTAAACTTTTCTATCTCGGAATCAGCGCTTCTTCTCCACTGCATAGTGTTTCTCCATAAATTGACAATCTCTCTTCAATTTTTCAGGATCGTTGTCTAGAAGTTTTTACTATTGTAAATATTATGTAATTTGTTGAAGGATTGGTTCTATTATTTATTCGTTCTATTTGCTTGTTGAAAAACAGGGACACCCTGGATGGAAGGTTGGGCCCCTTCAGCGTATTTGGAGAAACACCCGCAACACAATTCAACAAATTCCGCCAACACGGGCGGCCCTGAACTGAGATTAATGAGAAAGTCTTCTGTGTCAAAAGATAATTCAATTATTTCAGACACCAAGCCCGACACTCAAATCGACGGTTTCTGCTCTTCCATAGAAAGAAAAGTTACAGAAAGTTTAGATAACATGAGTAGTAGTGTGGAGCTCAGGTAAACAAAAATTACCTGAGGGGAAAATGAACGTGTATTAATCGTACCCTCCTGTCGTTAGGTGACCTTTCGTGTTCCATGTTCGGTAAGAATCTCAATTTGGTTGATTTGTTACTAATGGTTGTGCAAAGTACTAATTATACCGGAATTTAAGTGATTTTTAGTACGATTGGGAGGTGTGTGAACCTCTGTTCAGTTATCTCAGGATTTTAGGGAATTACAATTCCCTCCTTCAACACTCACGTGTACTTACTTATTTGTATTACAGAAAAGTAGCACTTATTCTAAACAATTACTAGTCATTTTACATTATGTATACTTCGGTTAATTTCTTTGTCCAGAGAAATTAAATTCAACCGGTGCTCGTGCTCCAATTAATTACGTTAAGAAAATTCCAGAGTTCTTGGAATCTCCGAAGTGGAATTCCTCCCTTGTTCCTAAATGTTCAGTGTCATTATGGCATACGTTGTTCTTCCAGTTTTGAATACCGGTACTTATTCATATGTAATTATATGTATATCTAAACCGAAAAACTATGGAAAGTAGTATGGATTCTCCGATTCTCCTCGTTTGTTTTCGTTTGTTTTCTAACCTACACTTTGTGAGACTGATCGGTTGTGCTCGTCGATGTATTAAACCTTACGCAAGTTAGGTACGTTGTGGATAAGATACGATCGAACGAATATTTGAGTCAAACTGGAGAAAAAAGTTTTAAGTATTATCGAATTATTTATGCTGGATAATTTAAGGAAAGGCTTATTGAATTGAAGTGCTGTTTGTGCAGAGAAAAACCCGAAAACTATTTAAAATCCATGAATTGGATTTGACTTGTTAACGGAAAGAAATCTGCAATTGCTTTGCTATCGCTAGCTTTGATGTTGATGGAAAAAGGAAAGGGAAAAAGACTGTAAAATATATTTTGCCGATTTTGTTCGCATTTTCAATGCAAAATCAAGTAATTTATTTGTATAATTAATGCAATTTACTTTATAACTCTGTCCTTGACTCCAAAATGATGTCTGTCTATTTAAACCTAGTATTATTGGATTGGTTAAGTTTGGGTGTATTTTTTACCCTCTTGCCAGTTAAGTTACGTTTAATTCAAGCTATTTTTGTAAAAAAAAAATAATATCACGCGTGATTTAAAACTTGTGAATTTGTAAACGGAATTACGAAATTTCTATTAAGGGGATATATTTATAATATGCGGGATGATTTTTGACCTTGGTGGTGGTGGTGAAAGAAAGCAGACGAGATGGAAAGTGGTAATAACGGTAATTGTGTCCTTTGACCTTGACTGAATGAAAAGGCGTAGACCAGGCTTACGAAAATGCATTGGTTTTAAAATATTGAAATAATCAGAACAGAATTCCTTGTGAGTATAAGTGTAGAGGCGCGATAAGTATTGTAGGTCATCCGTATTTATTCACGTATACATGTTGGAAGTTGTAGTCCAAAAATACCAAATACCTACATTGAATAATTTATTTACTTAAAAAGATGAAAAAAATTGTATTGTTTGTAGACAAGTATGCAATGAAAAATCACACATGGACAATAAATCGAATGTAGAGTCTGCTCGAAAATTTAACACAATGCAAATTTTTATTTCATAGCTCTTAAGAACTAGATTTGTCAGCTGGGGTACCAGCAACCAATTGCCTAGCAGAGTAAAAAAGTGCGATCAGAGCTCCTAATTGAAGTTTTTCACTGGTTCCGAGAGCAAGGCGATATTCTAACTCAGCCATTCCTTTGAGTAAGAAAATCCTGACTTTGGGTGGAAAGTCAATTCGCTCAATGTATTTGTGGACATCTGTAATGATGTCTGTGAGAGCAATCCCCTTCAGAATTTTCAAATCATGAATTCTGTTGAAAGCAGATGTAATGTCAAGTGTCAGCATGAAATCCACAATTTTCTCAATGTCTGCTGGGAGTGGAGCTCCGGTACAAAGGTAGAAATGATCTTCAGTCAGAGCGACGGCGTCGTTACCCTCGTCTTTGTTCATTGTGATACTGTAGGCTAGACCGGTACTTTGCAAGATGTTGAGAACTTTTCGCATGTCCCCTTCGCCAAGTTTTAAAAGTGCGCGTATCCCTTCTTCAGTGACACTCAATCTGAAATCATAATAAACATGGTTGGGAAACTTTGACTCGAAGGTTTTTTAACTCTACCGAACTTTAATATCGTTCCGTTAAGGACTGTTTAATGTTGCCTACCTTTCCTGTTCAATCACGTACTGAAGTCTTGGCAAAATCTGTTGCGGATTCAGTGGTCCAAATCGAAATCTGGTGCAACGACTTTGAATGGCCGGTGTAATTTTTCCCAAATAGTTACAAATGATGCAAAACCGAACATTCTCTGTGTATTTTTCTATCACTAGAAACAAAAAACCAGAATTTAGTCCTCGGACTGCGGACTGCCTCAGTTATTTTTTGTATTAGGAGTACCTCTTCGAAGTGCATTTTGTGCGTCGTTGGTCATCGCATCAGCCTCATCCAAAATGATAAGTTTGTGTTTAGATTTGAAAATAGTTCTGGTAGAGGCAAAGTTAAGGATTGCTCCACGAACAATTCCAATCCCACGATCATCTGAGGCATTCAACTCCAATACCATGCTGTTCAATTCATTCGGGGAGTAGATTTTCTTTGCACAGGCAAGGATAGTACTTGTTTTCCCTGTTCCAGGAGGTCCATAGAAGAGCAAGTGTGGAAGTCGGTCCTCAGAAATAAATTTCTTAACTACAAAAATAAAATCCAGAGTAAAATAACAACATGTAGACAAACGAACGAAATTAACAATAATTGTTAATTTCGTTCGTTTGTCTAATTCGTTCTAATCTAGTTCGTTTGTCGTTTGGTAATTATTACCAAAAATTACTCGACTCACTTGTACTGATGATTTCATTGTGAGATACCAAATCATCCAGAGTTTGTGGTCTGTACTTCTCAACCCTAAAGAAAAAGGAAAGAATATCAGCAGTTTGCACATCAGAGGTAATATTTCTATCATTACATAAATTCTCGATTCATATAAGTCCGATTTACGGTTAAACATGACGGGGTTTCCGATTAGAGAATTCGTTTTATACGAGAAAATACTCTATTAGATTTTATCGGACTTTTATCGTACCGTCAACTTTTTAAGGCAATTAACAGTAACCGATCACAGATTTCTACCCATTAAACTATCACAAGAAATTTCATAGAAAGTTTGAACTGTCAATACAAAAAACTAATGAAATAAAAATAAAATACAAATTCTTAAATATCTTACCATGGGAGATTGAGGGTATAGGGTTTGCTGTATTCTCCGTCCTTCATTATAATTGATTTATGCGATTACCAGTTTTTCAACAGAGAAAACTTTGAGCTGTAACTACTGCTGACTGCTGTCGGGAGGAGGTCAGGTCACGTAGAGGTCAAATCGTACAAAATACAAACGACAAAAGAATTCCGGATAGAAAAATAATTCAAGTCCCGCTCAAACGTCAACCTTTCCCACGAAGAATCACACGTTTGGCTTCCAGTATGACAGATGGTGCGGTCAACATGTGCCCAAGATTCCTGCAAAACCAACCGAATTAAATATTATCTAAAACTTCATAAACCACTAATTTACTAAATAATTTATAAAATTAATTAAATGAATATTCAACTTCCAAAAGGGAGAAACAGCGTTTATAAATACGTGTTGTAAACACTTGTTTAGCGAAGCCCGAGCTATACCATTCGAGGTCAAGGTAATTTCGTTCTTGAATGTGTCTAAAAATTTAGTGTGTCTGGAATGTAAGACAACTGAATAGTATACCGATATATGAGCTGGAAAATAATTAATCCATCGAATTCTGTAAATACGGATTTTGATTAAATGAAATTAGTCCCATTCATATTGTCGAACGATTACCAATCCATTCCTCGGTTTTTATTTTAATACATATTCCAACGACTCAGAACTAAAGTTCACAGGTCGTCTGGTGGTATGAATAAAAAAAAACAATAATTATATATTTATGGGTAATTTTAAATGTAAGTAATCTAAGCATTTTGACGAATCTTGTACATTATCTACCACGAGTCGCAATTTTACAATTTCTGATGTGAGGTCCACACCACAGTATTATTGTATTACCCAATTCATAAAGACACGGCAGCGGAATCAACAATCATAAAGCCGAAATCTGACAGAACAGATCCTTCGAGTAAATTAATTTGATTAAGAATAAAACCATCGTCAAAATAGAATACTGCAATTGTACCATATCACAAAGGTTGTAATATTTTTGAGGAACTCTCTTGTTTTATAATTATTTTAACTCGAGGTTTCGATAAATAAACTAATCGTTTTTCTGCATTTTCTTTACACACAAGTACACAATTTTACAGAATATTACACAATTTAAATTATACTGTAATAAGGCTTTACCCCAAATGAGAAACAATACAATGTTGTAGCGTTGCGCACTGGAATCGCGATGTAAATAAATTCAACAATTCTATCAGCTAAAGATGCATTTATTCTGGCAAAGGAATTAAATCTGAATTCTTGGATGGATCATATAAAGCGCAAAAGAAAATAGGTAAGTTCCAAAAAATGTACAGGTAATTAACTTAAAACTTTCTTTATCCATTCATGATTTGGATTTGGATTCCACGACCACTACTAGTTAGTACTGACGAATCGACCTTCGACTGACTTAAGAACCCACATGACAATGAAATGACAAATTACAACGCAACCAAATAACACAAAAGGTAAAAGAGTGCGGAAAACCGTTCCAGAATTCATTGGCATACGAAAAGTATGTGAAAAAGTCGGGAAGTTTCGAAGGAAAATGTTTGATTCAATTTAACAAAATATTCGTTTCTTCAACCTGATCTGCGTTCAAATCAAACTCAAGCAAACAATTATGTCAAATCAGAACAACTGTATTTGCAGCTGAAGCCCTAACAGAAGTTCTCAATATTCGTATTGTGAGTGAGAATCGTGATTGTGACAGTTCTCTTACACGAGTATGTATGACGAAAGATGCATAAAACTGAGTAATTACATTACAAACTCGAAAACCCGTGGATCGAGAAGGAACCATAGGTGGACCAATCTAGGCAAAAAAGAGATCATAAGCACATTTCCTTTCCACTGCGAAGGCTGGGGTAAATTGAGAGGAAGGACGATCGGACAGGACAGATACTTGGGCCAGGGATTTGACTGGTATATAATTGAGTCGCAATGTTCAAATCCTAAGTAAATGATGCGCAAGATGTATGAATTAATTAGTCACTTCTTTATTTCATCGGACTTGTGTATCTTATAGTAAAATAGTCGTCTGCAGAAAGCTTCGAGATGCAAACCACAATTTCGTCACCGGAATGCCAGACATTTGAGTCAAAATATTAACTCAAATATCCCGACCAATGCAATGGTGGGAAATATTAAGATTGAAACAAATCGTTTAATCAGATTTTGGACGGAAGTTACCGAATTTCAACAATTAGTAATTAACAACTACTAGGAACCACCGAACGTGATGAAGACTTTTCATTCAATTGCTAAAAAGTTGTGAGATCAATTCCGAATATTCCAAGAAACTAAGATACTAAACTAAGAAACACCCCATCGCATTCTCATTCCAAAATTCAGGTCACAGCAAAATCAGCTCTCAGATCGCGCCGTCTCATTTCATTTTGAATTGCATGTTTTCGCACTTTTCCAAAGCGGTTCTAATTGAAACCGCAATAAAACGTTTCAAGCATTGCATCCGTGTTAATTTCATTTGGTTCATCAGAATTTATCAGTCTCTCTGGGAAATTCTTAAAACTAAAAAGAGTGACTCGTTCCAAACGCAATGCGCTAATTGGGCAACATGATACGAGACAACCATCGTTTTCGTCAGGATCCTTTCGGATCAGATATTCGCCTAAATGTGATTTGACCGTGAAATGTCAAATCGGGAGTACGAATGTGAGGTATACTAATATAGGTATTGTAATATCGGTGGCATGGCAAGGAGAACCGGGGCTATCTACATTTGAATTACGTATCGAAATTGATCTGGATTGCATAAGTCAGATCAGCCATCTTACGACGTAACGTACGAGCCCAAATCTAACTTTATTTGATCGAATATCAGAATTGAGATATCAGTCAATTAAACCGGATGAAACATATCAGATCCGACGTCTGACCCAAATAATAAGATCCACCCTGAGCCTTTGGTTGTCTTAGATCAGATTAATTAAATCCTCTATGATAAAGAAGAATAAAACACAAGGACGTACCTGAAAATCCTGTACTCACCTTCATCAGCAGTCGCTGCGAAGTCACCATATTTAGTGTTAAAGTTGGCATCTAACTTCCAACATTGAATATCAGCGATAAATGTGAAGTTCCTTCCTTCCCATTCGTTTGCCGGACATATTTGTGATTTTCTCTACAAGGTCACTTGAAACTGAAACCCACTTCCAAGCGACCAGTTGCGGCTTCGAGGTACAAGGCCGTACGGTACAGGTAGTTTGAACATAAATACGTAGCGTAAAGACCAGCGTCACAAGACTCGGTCGTCGCTGGCAGGTGGTCGCCGGAGCAGATCTCTTCGTAGAGTCACTAACTCGAACGCAATGATTAAAATATAAGATCCAGAAAAAATAAACACATTAAAAATTCTTTGATGGGAAGAATTTTGTTTATTCAAACTCACTTACAAAGATTTTAATTAACGCTGTCTTATTCTACTAAATAATTAGAAATACCGAACCATGGACCAATTTAATTAAATCTCAGCCAAAATGAACTTATAAACGTACATTCAGACCTGAACTAAACTGTAAACGTTTATTAATGTCTATAGTCTATATTTGTTAAACATGCTCGATTTCATGATTTCAGTAGAAAACAAATACAACTAACTCAATTCCACCCTGTAAAATTAAAATATGAAATTTTGGAGGCTCGTTAAATTTCTCGGACTTTGCAATTTTAACGTAAATCCGTGCATCACAAAAGAATTTTACTCTGACGTTAACGTTATACACAGTGCTTAGTATTTGACTATAACTTTAGTCAAATGAAAAGTTGTTTGGAAATCAGGAAACCAAGGTTTTCACATTTTCCTTCCAGTTCCTTTTAGAATCGCGTATCGACAAGTCCGAGAAATTGAGAATCAGTCCATTATAAATTATAAATATAAAATACTTGAATGTATAACAATATTTATAAATTAAATAAATTTAGTTTTCGTTAAAGCAGAACTACCAAACGTAGGATCAGTCATGCGATTCCAATTCGTTTGACCCACAACGAATCCAATTTCACGAGCACGTTCTTGCTCTCGTCTCTCTTCAATATCGGCCCAGCGAACCTGAAAATATGCAACAAAAAACACTCCTTATAATTCAGATTCAGAAAAAACTTCAAGGCTAGGCTGAGAATAACTAAATCATTAACTGATCATTTTTTAATTTATAAAATACCCTCTTTTTCCCCGGTTCCTCCGGTCGGGCCATGTAATCATCTGGCAAATGTTCTTTCAGCCAGCCTCCCATGCTTTGAATTTTATTATCTTCAGTCTCTTCTGACCGGTTCTTTTTCTTCATAAGTCCATCCAATTTATCTATTGAAAATCATATAGGCATATAATTCAAATCTCATAAAATATAATTCTTCGAAAATTAAAACAAATAATAGATTTACTCAGTTTTTCTTCCGATGTTTCCCATTTACTAGGAGCCCAAGTAGGTTCATCTTCCTAAAAGTTACACCGAGAATAATATTATATTATATTTAGGAATAAGCCACTAACTAAGACTTCGATCTGATCAAATATTGGCTTCGAAGTTCTAACCTATCGGGAAAATACGATTGACACACATGGGTGACAAGAAATTAAGAATGTTCCATTATCTGAAATCTTCTAGACATACGATCTAATGACCATAACAATAGAAGCCAAATTAAGGGTTCCAAATAAATGAGACCACATTTCGAAGAGGATACTCCAAATTATTTGATCTGATCCAAGTCTTTCAGCTCGAATGTGATGTTCTAATTGTAAATAGACTTAGATAGAATTATCTGACCTCTTCCAAGTCAATCAATTCAACACTTTGACCTGACTTATCTTCCTGTTCCTGGCTGTCATCTTCTCCAACATTCTCAATATCTGACACGTCTTCCATTTCAACCTTCAAAAAAAATTGTTTTTGAATTATAAACTGATCAATAAATGTTACTGTACAAAAATAAATACTGTAACAAATACAACTTACGTCTTGAATTGCTTCATCCTGAAGTAAAGTTCTGATATCCAGTTTAATAAAATTACTTGGCACTGACTCCCAATGACTTTGAATGTATTCAATGTCTTTCCTCGAACGATTATGAATATTGTTCAAACAACACTCTGTGATGTTACAGTCAGTCTCAGCAATGTAAACCTATTAATTAATTAAGGACTGATGCTAAATTGTTTCGGTAAAACACGTCTATTTTTTCTCACTGACAAAACATTTTGTATTTTCTTCCAGTCTTCAATATTCAAAAATCTATATGGATGTTCGAAAGTTAGAAAGCAACTCTGAACAGGCAAAACAAACATACCATAACAAACACACAAACAATTCCGTTTTAAAATAGTTCCGTTTATAATGCCGTCGACGTGATACATTTGTCAGCCATGATAAAATCCGGTGTATTTTAGAATATTAACTCTGAGAAGTTAATGGAAAAATAACTAACCACTTCCACTGTTCTGTTGGATTCTAGAAGATTTTAAAGACTTACTTGGAATTTCTTCGATGTGGCATAATCCGTGATTTCTTTGAAATATTTGACTTTATCATTTATACAGTCAATGATGATAAATGTATGATATCCATTGTCAACAGTTTTCTTGAATATTCTTGTCAAATCGCTCCGGTATTTTGACTCCAAGTCTTGATCATACTCGTACTCCATATTTTTAGTCTCAATATCTTTACCTGTCACAGGATCTTTCACGATCTTCTTGATTTCCTTTGTTATGAAATAATCATCCAAAGATAATATCCGGGGCGTTTGACCTTCATTTTTTATTTCACGTTCCTGTGTAATTTTAACAGCAAATCAAACTCAAGTCGGTGTCTAAACTGTATTTCGATCAGATAATCGCTGCAGTCATTCTAACTGGAGATTTTCTATAAGATAATCGGATACTCGGAAATTAAAATTACCTATCAGATAAATAATTTGATAATTAGGTATCTGATCACCTCAATACTCAGATAACACAATTATCCGAATACGACATTTTTGAGACCAGTCATTCGAAACTGTCCCGTGCAAATAATATCTAATTCGATACGATCGGGACCTTAATATCTAACTATAAAGTTAAATGTGTTAATATGTTTTGAGCTAAATATATGTTAATTACTTACTTTAATCAGCTTGGCCGCAAATGATTTACCAGATCCAGGTAATCCTCTCAACACAATCACAATTTTCGGCGGCCTTTTAGTTCGTCCAGGTGGATTCAGAATGTCTTCAATTAATATTGTTTGATATTTCTGCAGCTGACTTGATGATTTTGAGTTTGTTCCACTATAGTGATAATATTTAATTGAATGTATAAAATTTAGACTACTCTGACCTTTTCGTCATGGCTAACGGAATAACGAGTGCCAGATAGCAAGAACCATATCAAACGAACTTTACAATGTCAGATTTAAAAAATTAAAATCGTGACAATATTCATGACAGAATATTTTCTAACGAACAACAAATTAAACGGTCAGCGCAAGATGTTTTAGAATTGATCTGACCTTTGGATTTGACTCGTCTGGAGTCGTCGGTTAGCCTAAGTTCCTAGGATTCCAAATAAATTAAATGACCGAACAGAAGTAATCCTGGAAAAAACGAGTAACTTCAGTCGAGAGTCCAAGTGATTTGATAAATCATTTGATCTGTGCATTTATCATTAATATCAAATAAAAATACGTGCTCCCGTATAAATTAAATCAAACGTCTAGTTCGGTGGGTTTGGAGCTTTTATAAATAGACACTTTTAGTACTTCAGGTACTGGGAATTCTAAAAATTTTAGCGTCTCGCACTACACTGTATCAGAGTATCGCGATCAGTCATATTGTATTTTCCTTTCAATCTCCTTGGACCTGAAAATTAAAATAAACATATAATCATAATTACAAATTCACCCATTCCATTTCAAAATTAAGATAAATATATTTAAAATGCATTTACCGAAGAAAGAGGACGACGGATGTGTTGACCAAGGAGATGGGGATTTCCATTAAATCTCTTTGAAATGAAACTTTCACCCATTCCACTCCGTTCTTTTGTTTTGGATTGTTGTTCATATTCAAAGGAATCTTGTAATATTTCTTTCTAAAACACTTGAAGCTTTCATTTAAAGCGATAGTAACATAATGCATGACAGAATCAGTGAGCACTAGCAAAAATTTGCCAACCAAATCTTTCAGCACTCAAATGTGGTCTGACTCTCACTGTTTGCTTTTATGTTGAGCAACTGTGTTTCACAGTTTTGATGAAACCTAATTACTCTAAAGTCTGAAAATTCGGTCCGCAAAGTTTCACATTTTCTGTTAGGCGCTTTCGCACATACATACATTTCCAAATGTAATCGAATTTCGTACAAAAACAGAAAGCAAGTATTTCCTGAGTTAGCCCATCTATAGAACTATGCATAGTGAAATCGAAACTGGAGTCTTGCCAAAACTCCAAAGCTATCCGCAAATTGAGACTGAGAGACCTGCACATTTTCCATTTTCGACAATTAATTTCGAAATAAATTCACGTTGAAATTGCGAAAGAATTATTCGAGACGGATTAGTTTTGCGAAGTCTGAAACTTCTATCTGTAATGTCTGGAGACTAAAGCAGGGTCTTAACATTTTGCATTCTTGAGAATGTAGATCCGAACGGATAAGTAAACGAATGTTACAACTAAACAATAAAATTTTTGACTTACCCTTTTCCGATTGGACTTCTACTTCTCCTTGATGAATACGGACTTGACCTTCGTCTTGGACTGCGATCTCGTCCCGGCATTCTTAACGGACTCCGTTCGCGTCCCCTTAAAGGACTCCTGGCTCTGCCTCCATCTCTTCGGTCACGGTCACGGTCGCGGCTTCTTTCGCGTTCACGACTTCGTGCTCGTTCTCTACTTCGACTTCTTCCTCTATCGCGGTTACGGTCACGACTTTTATCCCGCTCTCGTTCACGTTCCCTATTTCTCTCTTCCAAAGTTTTCTCTTTCTCACGGTCACGGTCACGATTTCTATCCTGTTCTCGTTCTCTATTTCTCTCTTCCAATACTTTCTCTCTCTCAGGGTCAGGTTCTAAATTCCTACTTACTCTTGTCGGCTCTGAGTCTTTACTTCCAGCTCCTCTAATATCTCGGTCTCGGTCTCTATCTCTACTCCTGTCCCGACCGCGGTCGCGATCCCTGCTTCTGTCACGTCCACGGTCACGATCTCTGCTTCTACCGCGCTCACGGTCTCTACTTCTACCACGGTCACGATCATGCTCTCTACTTCTCCCAATGTCACGGTCGCGATCCCTACTTCTCTCATGTTCATGATCTCTACTTCTATCCCTTTCACCGTCACGGTCTTTAGATCTTCGTGGAGATTCCACGACGGGGGCAGGATCCCTCGGTGGCGCTTTTCTCACAATACTGTCATCAGTTACAGGTATATTGACGACTAATCCCGATGACAAAATTGCAGTCTCTGTTTTTGCAGCTATTTCCATTTGCTGTTGTCTTTCCATGTGTTCTTGTATTGGAAATAATGGTGGCCTAGGTCCTCGATTTGGTGGTGGATGTTCATGTTCAGGGTAATCGTACGGAGACCTTAAAAGTGCCGGTCTTGGACTTTCCCTAAAGGGTGGTGCAACTCTCGGACCCCTTGTGGGCGGTGGAAAATCCCCTCTCCCGTATGGATTAGCTGGGGGGTAGCTCGAATAATCGTCATAATAGTCGTCAGCCGGACCGGCATATTTTTGATGTTCAGCGTAGTAATCATCTGAAAACAGGGGTAAAGTTAAAATACGTCAAACTCAGGTGCGGCGAATTCAGAAATAGTTCATTTCAAGTAGGCTGAAACAAATATGAAGGTTTTATCGGCAGAGATAGCAGAGACTTATTTTCAATAAAGCACGCTCTATTCTAGGTGTCGCCAGAAAACTATGCCGGCATGTTAGAAAATTTCTACCGTAAATATCTGCCAACAAACCCGACATTTGGTATAGCCTTCTGGGTTCTGAAGCAATATGGATTTTTCATGAAAAAAAATGGTATCATTGTAGCTGTAGATATTGAAAAATTAAGGATGAAATTGATTGTTGTGTGCTTCTTACTATTCCTACCTTCGGGAGGATAATCAGGCTGTAATGCGATTGGATTTTGAACGATCGGTGCTTTATCCCCGTGCCCGTAATCAATTCTGACAATGCTAGCATCATTTTCATCGTCTTCTTCTTCACGGTATTCGGGTTCTTCCAGAATATCGTCTTTCACATTAGAGATACTGTCATCTTGACCATGGCCGTAGTCGATGATACTCGATTCAATATCGGGTCTTCGTCTACGAATTTCACTTTCATCAAAGTAATCGGATTTGGGTGGTATCTGAGCGGCGGCTGAACTCTTCATAAGGAGAAGGTTATCAAAGCGAGGTCGATTCGAAAAGCTTGTTTGGTTCTGAAATTGAAGACGCTGTTGCTGTTGACTTTGGAGTAACTGAGGACGCTGTTGTTGTTGTAGACCTTGGAGGATCGAAGGACGCTGTTGTTGCTGTTGACCTTGGAGAAGCTGAGAACGCTGTTGTTGCTGCTGTAGATGTTGTTGAAGCATTGGGCGGTTTTGACCAAGTACCTGTGCATCCTTCATGTAATCTGGCAAGGTGATTCTTGTTTCAAGTTGAGGATATGTTTCAAAAATATTTCGTCGCTGCTGCTGCTGCTGCTGCTGTGTGTTAAATGGGTTTTCATTGGCATTTTGTCGAGAAAATGGATTCTCTGTTAAATTCTGTCTGGAAAACGGATTATCATTCATTTCATTCCCTCTGTTAAACTGATTTTGGTTTGGAAAGTTTCTTTGATTTTGATTAAATGTGTTCTGATTTGAAAAATCTTGACGGCTATCAAGTTCTGTATCTTCAAAAAAATTTCGATTTCCAAAACCTTGTCCAGACACTGCTCCACGTTCTGGTCTTAATAATGACTTGCTCTGATTTAGGAACCGATTTTCATTTCTGTCGAAGTCAAAATTGTCCTGTAAATGAAAAGGGGTCAGCGAATCAAACAAATAAATGAAAATGGATAGAATGAATGGTTCAAAATTAACATATTGATTTGTTATAATAAGTAATACCTGTTTGTCAAATGATGAATCAAATCTTTCATTGAACATTTCTCCTTCATTCGATCTATCATCATTGAAATTGGATTCATTCCATGTTGTTGAATTGTTTTCATTTCTGCCACGAGCAAATGGATTCGGTACAAACATTTTATCCTTCTTATCCGCATATTTTTCATGAATAAAGTCCTCATTATCCTTGCCACTAACGACTCCAGTCTCTGGAACCGATTTCTCTTCTGTAAATGAGAACGTACATTCGGATAAAATTATTAACTATTATTTTATAAATTATAGATTTTTGTAGAAAGATTTGTACGTTAAAAAAAAACTACGGCATATTGCAACGATTAGTATACCCCAAAATTTACCAATTTTAGATTCCTCACTCGAGTCTAGGCCTTTGGCGGGAGTAAAAGTACTGTCATTATTTTTATTCTTCGATTCTTCTGTAATGTTGACCTCATTGATCGGTTTTATTTCAGTGGTCTCAGCATTCTTCAACTTCTCCAACCTGGCCTTATTGATGTTATCTATAATGAATCGTCGTTGTCTGACTAGTTGCAGCCTCCAAGCATCCCATTGATCCATATACTTCTTATATGCTACTTTGTCAGGATGATTTTGATTCGATTGTTTCCAATCCTAAAATTCAGAGGACGAAAGACTTTAGTAAACTTTTAAAATAAAGTATAAATAGACAAATTAAATGACTCACTTCAAACTGCTTCTCCCAAACTCTAAATTTCTTGTCAAAAACTTTCAAAGTACTCTTGTCATAATTAATCGGTTTTCCACTGTCAAATGAATCATTTATTCCAATCAAATCAATATTTTGGGAACTCGAATCATCTTGAACACTACTAGAAGTCTCTGTCAGGTCACTCGCCATACTACTTGGTCCTGATTTTTCTTTCGGTTGGTCTTTATCTTTCTCAGAGTCCGGGGCCACGAGCACGACATCAGCCACCGGTACTGGTTCGACCACCTTAGCCACTAATGGCAAAGGCGGTGGTGGTCCCTTTTCCTCCTCTTGTTGTCTAGCATCTGATTTGAACGAATCCTTCGCACCAGCATTAGACCCAAAACGTTTTTGACCTTGATCTTGGTTTTGATTAAAAGTGTTTGGTCCATGTCCCCTTCCCTGTCCAAGGGTACCTGGAAATTTGAACGAATCTTTCGCACTGAGTCCCGAACGTTGTTGACCTTGACCTTGGTTTTGATTGAAAGTGTTCGGTCCATGTCCCCGTCCCTGCCCATGGCCACCTGAAGATTTGAAGGAATCCCCACCGGCATTGTGTTCAAAACGTTGTTGACCTTGACCTTGATTTCGATTAAAAGTGATCGGTCCATGTCCCTGTCCACCTGAAGATTTGAACGAATCCGGACCTGTATTGGGTTCAAAACGTTGTTGGCCTTGACCCTGTCCTTGATTACGATTAAATGTATTGGGTCCATGTCCCTGTCCTTGAGCATTGAATTCGAACGAGTCCTTGCCGCCTTGACCTTGGCCCTGATTTTGATGAAAAGGCTTAGGTGTTCCCTTAGATTCAGTGACAACTTTATTGAATGGGAGATTATCCAAATCTCCCAATCCAGGGATTATATTTGGATCATTTCTTACAACATTTATAATTATGTCCATTAAATTGGCGGGTAAGTCAAATTTAGAAGCGGGGGGAAGTGGCTGTTGTGGAGGCGCGTTTGATTGCAATTGTACACCTTCTTTTGGATCCTTAAACGTGCCACTTCTACCGTCACCGCTATTGCCCTTAAAGTCTCTTGGCACTGCATTTACAGCATTCGCCTTTTCTTTAGGAGGAGGTGGCGGAGGTGGCGGAGGTGGAGGAGGCGGTGGTGCAAAATCGTCTACATGTAATCCAACTCCTGCATGAGTTGGATTTCTGTATACTTTATCAGATGACGAATTAGTGCTGCTGCTGGTACTGGTATTAGATTTCAGTTGCCAATCAAGTAATGGTAAAGGTGGGTCTTCTTGTTTGGGAGGTGCATCTTTAGGGAGTGGAGGCTGTGGCGGAGTTGGAATATTTTTTGGTACAACAGGATTATAACCGAAAGGTAACGGTGGTTGAGGTTGCGGGGGTTGTGGCTGACTAAGTTGTTGGTGTTGCAGGAATGGATTCATCTGTTGTTGCATAAAAGGTGATTGATTTGCTTGTTGCATGAAGGGATTAACACCTTGTCCACCAAATCCTTGTTGTTGCATGTATGGATTTCCCTGTTGTTGAAATCCGACATTAGCTTGATTCATAAATGGATTCGGCTGAGCAAATCCTTGAGATCCTATTCCCATATTTCCCAATAGTGGTTGTGCGGACATCGCGTTATTAAATGTGTTCACCTTAGGCTGCTGCTGCTGCTGCTGCTGCTGAGAGAACAAATCAATTAAAAATTAAAATATTAATTGGAGAAATTGAATTAATAAAAATGAATAATACATATGTATCACCAACTTTGTCCTGTTGGTTAGTAGAACATGGATTTCCGCCGCAAATTAAGGAAAAGATTAAAATGTATTATCACAGAAAACTTTGCACAACACCAACAAAGCACCGAACAAGAATAGCAGTTTGGAAATTATAAATCGTAACATTTTCCTGTATAAAAAGTGTTTAACCTACCAAATTGTTGAAAGGTGACCTCCATTGTTGTTGTTGCTGTTGCTGACCTTGAGTATTCCAATTATTTCCGTACATTTTGCCACTATTGCCGTTACACTTTCCACTTGCTTAAAGTTTAGGAAGTGCCGACGTGTCGGAGTTAGTAAGTTAACGAGCAATTCATCCAAGAATCACAAAAATTCTGGAAATAATAAAAAGAACAAATTACAAAGAATCCTTGATAAAAATATGCACAAATTGCACAATCCAGTCATATGAGCAGCGCGGACAGGTTAGTAATCACAATAGAGAAATGGTCAGTATACTCATTGATTTCCTTACATTCCCTCCCAGACATTTTGACATTTGACAGGACTTACTAATTTCATTCGTCTTTCAGATTACAATCGTAAGTTAACGTTTGATTTTGAATGACCACATTGTAAATTACATAATGCAAAATTGATACAGGCAAGAACCGGGATAAAAATTTCGAAATAATCACGAATAAAAATGGAGTAATTTTTATTACAAAATTAATTTTAAACGTACCCGTATCCGTTCCTGTTCGGTGTCGTAGTGTCATAGGTCAGTAACCCGGCTCGGCTGGCTGACCGCTCAGTTCTCAGTTCAGTCCGGCTGACACGTCGTAATATTAACACACACTTTTTAGTTTTCTCAATCAGTAACTAATTAGGAAAAAAAATGTGATTACATATTACATTTCTCTACTAATTTTATTCTTAATATTTATTTTTTGAATTTCGTCGAAAGCAAGGAATTTGTTGTTCTTGTTCAAAATCCATCTATCGCCACCTATCCCACTTCATTGAATTCTTGAGCTTTCTATACGGTCTTATGGAATAGCTGAATAGGGTCCCCCTCGTTTAGTTCACTTTCTCTTCTAATTGATTGTCTTACATTCCAGAATGCTGCTTACGCTTAAATGAGGAACTTCTAAACAACACACCCACAGTTGATAACTTTTAACGTCGCAAGGGTTTTTCTATTACATCTGTATTGGATCCCGAAGTTGTGATAAATCTTCCATTTTCATTTTCACCGTTGATTAAATAGAAGTTTAACAGTTTTATGGTGTTCCGACAGTAGGCATTTACATATTATAAAACTTT
>JAQGCA010001321.1:0-18288 GCA_034698945.1 Protaphorura quadriocellata
GTTCTGGTCACTTGGTTTCTCTGAGGGATAAAGTAATGTGATGACTCACACTCTTGTTCACACCTAGTCCCATTTTAACAAGGGACAGTTTTCAGACGTTACCTCCAGGTAATACAGCCTGGAGGCGCTGATGACAACTGCTGAACCTGATTGTTGCCAATCTACATGAAACCCTAACCGAAAAATACTTATTACTTCTACAATAGCTCGAATAGAATTTTACAACTGAATAATTTCCCTTGTTAGCCTAGATTTTTAGCTAAAGAAAGGATTGCCAAAAAATTTAGAGTGAATGTTAGGTGTTGGCGTGAGGTTTCTTGGGAAAGGAAAGTTAAGTGAGACTGTGGGGCGGAGCGTCGTTTGCAACAGTGAACAGTCAAGTCAACAAAGTCTGACAGACTCAGAAATTATTCCTCTCTTGAACTTTCACCAATAAAGATTCTCTCTTCTGACTCCTATCCCACTTTCCTCTACAAGGATTATATATGGGTCTCACTGAGAACAGACATACTGAGGAACGAACTTTAGCTTTAGTTCGTCTTCTTTTACAAGGGGCAGTTCGAGGTTGTAAAATTTAGATTGACTAGTAATATTGGACATTGTACATAATTAGTGGGGTATCCTCTCATGTCCTAAGCGCTAACGACAGAAAATGCTCTTCTGTCTTTAGTGGTGCATGAAATAGCTCATCCCATTGAGACTTCGCAAAACGGGTTTTCTTTGGTCACTACTTTCCAATATGTGGGGTATTTGATCACTTGGACTGACTAGGTTGAAAATTTTAATAGGATTTTCTCAAAACTAGTTTTCTAAAGTGATATTTCCTTGGCAAGGTGAAAACAAATTATACATATTTGTTTGAAAATATCGTAAGTGTGTCATTTAAGGACATAATTTAATAGGTTAATTAGTACTGTGGGCGACAATAGCAAAAGGAGATCGGGAATTTGGTAGTGAAGAATTGGATTTAATATCGGAAGCATTTATTTTAATCATAACCTGTAGTATGTACCAATCGTGAGGATTGGGTCAAAATTTTCCGTAATTGTGTGGTCAGAAATTTCCAAGCAAAATTCGTCCCTTGTAAGATCCACATTTCACACACACGAAGTGAACCTAGCCGGAGCATGTGAGGGATCCAATCACTCTAAGCTTTTCTTTCAATTCCCTCTCTTTTTTGGCTCAGCTTGACTTTCTCCGAGAAAGGGATGTTGCCTTATCTTTAATCTTAAACCAATTCAAAAGTTTTGAAATGGGCCATCCTTTTAAATCATATTTGGATGTTGTCAACAAGAGTTGGGAGAGAATGGAGAGTACTACGACAACGACTGCTCCTCTAGTAGTAGGAAAAGGAGAGGAACGGAGAATGGGAATCGAACTCGTTTTATCGGTTACAGCACATATAAACACTAACAATAAGTGGCTCTATAACTCAAACTCGAGGAGGTTGGGCTAAGTTTAGCTCCCTGAAATGAAATGGAAGTATTAGAAATGTACGGGGCTAGAGTGGCACAGTTTGGCAAATCTTACAGCCTTAGATTCCCTTGGATCGGGAACATGGAGAAAAATTCACTGGTCATCAAATAAAATTGCAATTGACCGGTGTTCACCATTTTCACTAATGTTTTTCTTCTGCTCTACCCTCGCAGCCGAAGTAGGAACCAAATACCGAACTTCTTTTCCATCCTTCCATGTTTTGAAACAACTTTCCCAGAAACGAAAACTTCAGCTAAGTAAAAAGTTTTCTGACGCCTGATTTATTTACTAAATAATATTGGGTCGATCTTCTCTACACTATCGGATTATACAGTAGAACCTGAATAGGGCGCTCACCTTCAGGGGTGTATATGTTCATTCAATCGCTATGGACAGGTGGTCAGCCGTCAGCGGTGGGGTACCGGAAGAGTTCTGAAATATAATACCTTGCTGGTCCTAATTTAGCTGTGGTTATCCAAAGCTACCGGTTGTAGAATAATCCAAGCCTGCGGGCTAATTTAATTAGCACAAGCATTGTTTGGGGTTTTACCTCTTCGGCGGACATGGTTCTGTCGACTACTTATCTTTCTGTAAGCTGTCTTTCCTACCTAGATGAAGAATTGGCCACAAAGAAGGTAGCATTGGAGAATTCGAATCTATCATTCCAGAATGTAAATCCACTGCACGTGGATATCCTGAATGCAAACAAAAGAAAGAACACAAGTGCAACGATTTGAAAGGTAGAGAAAAAGGAAGTTTGTGATTTCGTACTTCATAGGAAATGTAAATAAAAACTTTCACTTGACAATGGAAATGGTAAGCAGAAAAATTTGTCGAGGAAAGAAAAGTAGGTGGGTAAACAGGGGGAGAAGAAGAAAAAAAAGTGTGTTATAAATGAAGAGCTTTTATTTGTGTGACACTCCGTGTCGTTTGGCTGTAAAAGGCAAATACAGTTCAAACACCACAACACATCACATCACGACTACGAAGGGTGTAATATATGCATGAGGTGTAAGACGAAGCTCCTGCCAGTTTCAACTGCCTGTCCTTCTAGACGTTAGACGACTAGACGTTTACAAGGGATTTTATTGAGGTGTATCTGTAGAATACAGAATGGATAAAGTAGGGGGCACATACCTTATGGTAAAATGTACGCCGTTGGAACTCGCTGGGATTTTTATATGTTGTAACCAGTGGCATCCTGAACAACTTTTGTGAAGGTCCTATCCCTCAAAAGTCTAATAGTTTGATCAATAGAAATACACAGGTGGGCATGTATAGTGACTTTCACTTTCGCTTTCACTCGCTTTCACCTTACATGCGTATAGATATTTCTATTATATTTGCTCCGTCAAATAACCAGAGAGGAACAGTGAGTATTTTACACAGAAATGTAGTAAGAACTGGTCTAAAATTCTGGCAATCATAAATTTGGTATCACTTGATATGAGTACTCTGGAGGATATCAGGCTGATCTGAATTTTACATTTGAAAACCGTCCCCGGTTAGACGACTACTAGACACTCGACGTTCTTCTATGTTTTCCTCGCATAACTGTGTAAATACCAATCTTTCCTTGCGTCGTTTATTCCATTTCGGTTTCCATTATACTTGACATTTGATGCATTGCTTGCGTTTGCACTTCTCAACCCTACCCATGATTCACTGTGAGAAGTTTTATTGGCTTAAACAACATTAGTCAGTTAAATTGCGTTTACTTTCCTTGTGCCAAAGAAGGAAGACACGGGGATGTCGGGGAAAGACATATCTCTTGGAATACCTTTCCCTCTTGAGTCTATTTATTTTCCTACACAAACACATACACGCACACACAATACTTGCTTTACAAGATTTTGTGGAATTTAATGCATACCAAGACCGTGGTTCTTGTTATTACACCCAATTTCGTTGACTACGATGTAAATAAATTATGTATGTGGTTGTACAATTAGATTTTTATTGCTCATGCCATGACCGTATAACCTCCAGCTTTCTCTGACGAGGGAAAGTACAAGTGAAAGTCTGACAACGAAAGTGGACTCATTTGTATCACTGGTTTCCTCCGGGATTTGATACTATTTTCTATTTTATATTAACTTCTACTTGGCAATGAATGACGACGTCGGTACTACTACTACTAGGTACTCTAATATTATACCCACTATCTAATTAAAAAACTGAACTGGCGTCCTGGATAATTCTTCAAGCATGTAAGTTATTTACCTTTCAAATAAAATTCAATGAAAGGTTTACCTTACATTCGTCTAAAATTTACGATAGGTGACTTAATCACTAACATCTATTACGCCGATAGGCAGCTCTCCACGTGGGCACTATTTTCTTATATTTTTGCGCCGATGAAGTGTCCAGGCAGCATATCCAAAATAGGCCGTTATAGGTCGACGAATCGCGTGGTAGGTTTTCTATCCATTTAAAATAAATTTGCGTCATCACCGCGTATCTTAAACAAAGGGTAGTTGCTTAAAATGGTAGAACGTGAATTATATAGACCGAAAGGAGTAAAGCCCACCAAATAACTGATCTATGGTCACGATTAAATGTACAGCCTTGTTAGATTGCACTGACCTAAGTCTGTTTTGCTACCAATGTGCTGGAAACACGTTATGGGAAATCAATAAAGGCCGACTTTAATAAATAATTGAAAGTTTATCGCCCGGCTATAAGCAAGAGTGTGAAATCTCAGATGACACTCGACTATGCACGTTTAACCGAATGAAATCGTTGACGATTGCACCTTGCCGTGTTAATCATCGCCCAGAATAATTACTGCGAAAAGACCTTTGGAGAAAGAGCATAGAACTTAGGGCATCGGTATTTAACTCAATCAATTAATAGGTCAATTTTGTGGTAAATCAGATATATTTGCGTATTTGACAATTCATTTGTCCCCAAACTTGGCTTGTCAATTAAGTAAGCCTACAATTGAAATGTGAGGGAGAAAGCAGTTGAATTGTTCTATTTTCTCCTCAAGATTAAGGTGAAAGTGATGAGGGATCTAAATTCATTTGACAGGAAACCCACACGCTCAACATGAATTGTTTACACTTCTTCGTCCTTCCCAGTAAATACACTTTAAACTTCCACGTCAATCGTATCAAACAGACAAGAACAATTTGACTTGATGGAATTTGCTCTCTCTCTCTATTTCTTCTCTTACGAGAGTTGCTGTTGTTCCATAGATAGAAAGAGAAGAAGAATGAAGAAATAACAACTTTGTGAATTCATTTTTGCACTCAATGTTTATTATAAATTTATGACCTCGGATTACCTGCCGCCAACCTTTTCTCTAGAGATAAAACATACTATGTACATACATTAAAATGGTTTCATGCTCAGTGAGAAAGAATGGAGTTTACTTTTTTTCGTGGTGGATCCGTTTTTTCCTCAAGTAGACAACATATGTTGCAGACAATCCAATATTTTAGATTTTCTTTCCTCCTATTTTCTCTATTTATGCAGTCTGTACATTTTCTCTGTAATATTTTGAAATTGCTCAAAATTTTGAGAATTCCAAACTCATTTTCCAATGATTTTGAAGTGGACTTCTACTATGGAATCAAAATAGTTACTCCTCATTCATAAAACTCGGATTTCTGCAACAAGTTTAAATAATCTGCGGAATAGAGGTGTCTGATGTCAAATAGAAGCCGGAGCTCTCTCCCGCTTTCTCTACCGATCTGTTTCCTCGACCTTACCGGAAAATATACAAAGCTCGAATTTGTACTCGGTAAAATAAGATATACACTTTGTGAACAAATTGACTTGATTATGCACACATTATATGCATTATGACGCTGACTTTGACTAGAACATAGCCCTACTTGTTTATGTACATTGACTCACATCACATCAAACGGGTAGAAAGATGGAAAAGAGTCTTTGGAGCAGAAAATGTCAGAGCGAAGGGGAATGTCAACGATAATCTGTTAACTTCTCCATTCCTTTGCCCTCATAAAAAATGTAAGGAGAAAGGAGAGGAGAGAAAGAGAAGGGAAAACATGGAGAATGGCAGGGGAACCTAAGTTTTCCAAAATGTCACGTTCACTTTGCATTGAAACAGAACGAGAGGAAGAGAGAGAGAAACACTCGCCACAATTTCCGAATTAAAATGTCTCCCACAGAGCTCTAATTTTTTTTGCTTCTTTAAACCATTTTTTTTTCATCTCATTCATGATCCTATGCATGAATGCTTTTGACTCTTCAAAGTAATTCTTGTAATTATTTTCTGTCTCCTTTCCCCAGCTCCTGTTCCAACTTTTCAAATGATGTGCTCAAAGAAGTTACAGGATAGAAAAAAAGGATTCAATTTTTTCTCTCGCTGCACTAAACCTCTGGTAATTTTCAATTAGGAATTCATTTCATGTCCACCCACTTCTTTTCAATTATAAAGTAGTGTGTTGGCAAATCCCCGTCATTCATTATTTCTTCCCTACATTAAAAATTGTTTTCAAACATCCAATACTTACTTGGATTTTTTATGGATCTACATATAAAAAGTTTATGAATGTAAAACTTGATTAATTTTTATGAACTAAATTTTTTTGTGTTAGAACTTTGAAATTTGGAATTTGGAATTCGCGTGGAAAATTCAAAAGGGGTTGGACTAGAATATTTTTATGGTACGCCCGCCCGGCGTTTGATTTAAATTTGCAAGTTTGACTAGTAGTGCCGTGCGTAGAGAACATTATACATTCTAAGCTCCCTAATCGTCATCTATTGCAGGCCAGGCCGTCAGAGAATTGTAGTGAATAGAATAGTAGTGAAATTTTCCCTTTCCTTCGTTGGAAGAAAATAAACATTATGTTATGCAAAGCAACAAAACTCAAACTCATTTTGATTCAACTCACACATACTATGTAGTAGTAGTGTATGAACCCAACGTTGAATTGGCAAACTTAGTATGATAATAATGTTCCATTTTCATTCTTCTTTTCACTCTGTATGCATGGGTTGAACAAAAACTGTTCGAGCGGAGAGGGAGCAGAAGAACTGGGACCCTTTACAATCTATTTTCTATGCATCGAGTTTTCCTTCCGGTCCATTATCATCCTCAAGTAGAAATGAAGACCTACTCCCACTTTCTCATCCATTTATTAGCAAACAGTCATTATATGTATACAAAAAAATCTATGTAAAAGTTCTTTAATAATCTTGGCGACAGAACATTAAAAAATGCCAACGAACTTATAAAATAACTCTCCTGTCTTTTTATTCAATGTTAACAATATAAACATTCGATTCGTCAGATTCAAAAGGGTGTTGACTTTGGATTACGTCATAAAACGACAACATTATTAGAGAAATGAGCAAGGCGTGAAACTAGCTGTTCAATAAACTTTTAGTGTCGATTCTTGCTTAAGGACTTGTCAGCGCCGTTGCGCACATCGGATTTTAAGACATCCTTATATCCTCTTCAAGATTCTCTAGCAAATTCATAGCAATAACTCACGTTTTGTCCGAATCACTTTGATTCGGATGCGGGGGGTTCAAGTGCTTACAATTCACCCCGTTTGTTTGTTTGTTTCTTTATTTAAGTGTCATCCAAAACATTCAAGACGGCGAAGTGAACAAATATGAGCAATATTCAGATTTTCGAACGTACTACTCCCTCTGTAAATTCAATATTAGAATGATCTACCAATTGCCGAAAAGTAATCACATATTTATCTTGCTATCTTCATCGCGTTTGAAATATAAAAGCCATTTCCCTTCGGACGAGAAAAGTTTGTTATGAAAGGAGACAGCGGGTTTGTCAATATAATTGTAAAAGTAGGCCATGAGATTATATAGTTTATAAAATAGTATTGTATATTTTTACAATGATGTGTTGCTTTACTGTGCAGTGAAAACGAAATCCTGTCAAGTTTGAGTTTTTATATTCAATGCTTGCCTTTCTTTGAGGAAGAACTTTTTTTCTTGTGTCACAAAAAGAGTTTTATTACTTTATAGAGAAGTATGGAAGTAGGTTATACTAGTTTGGAGAATTTTGTGACTGTTGAATTCAATGGACATGGCAGAGTATGACGAAAACGAAAACGACGACACACGGGCACAGTCTAACAAAATTGCAGAAAGGATACCCATCTCACAGACATTTTTCCCTTTCATCTACTACTCCGTAACAAATTTTTAATTAGAAAAACAATTCGGTAGGACTCTTTTGAAATGTGTTCTATTTTCTAACTATACACACATAAACTGATGTGCTAGTTAATTAGAAAAGTACGCATTTCAAGTCTGCAACAAAAAATTTTGTTTCATTTTCATTTAACTCACGAGGACAAAAATGCAGCTTTGATTCCTAGATTAATTGACAGCATTGAAAGTTAATCTTCAATTAGTAAGCCTGGGATCCACAGATATCTATTCTGGTCCCATAAATACATTTTTAAGCCCAGAAACAAATATTTCTTTGCACTAATAGCTTTTCAAACTAATTCATTAATTGGATGGATTTGGCCATAGAGTTAACTAAAGTTCCTACCTCTACGGGTTTAGCGATTTGGTAGACTGTAAACATTTCATCCAGCTGAAATCATCACTCTAACGAATGCACAAAATACTCAGTAATACAGTGTATGGCGGAGAAAATCTCGTCCTCAAATTCATCGTCTAATTAAACAAAATGTTGGAATATTGATTTATGTGGTTGATTCTAGCTTTTTGTCTCTATCCTAGTGTATCGTATTTGTTTTACTTCACCGAAAACGTATGTAATATCTCTATTATTGTTGTTTCAGACGGCAGAAATCTATTTGCGACAAAGAACATATGATAAATTAGAAATTAGCCAAATTCTTAGCCCCCATTGGTTCTTGTTGAAGACGTCTTACTCTACAAATGGCCAAAATAATGTACACAGATGCTATAATTGTGCATCTGCCATAAAAAGTTTGATAAATTCCTTAATAACGATCTGTCTGAGAGTGTATCGAACCTAATGTTTCTCGGAATTCTAAATAATCCTCTACAAAATAGTGAGTCATTCTAAGAATAGAGCGATGAGGTGAGAAACTATGTATCTTCGTGAAAACATATACAAAGAATAGGAGTTGGAAAATACATAAGAGAGAAAGTAGTTTAGAATGTAGATCATCAGACTTACTTGACTTGATCCCTCCTGCCAACGGAATTACAATACAGACACAGGAAAAGATGCTCAAAACCTCCACGAGCACATTCACACAAAGTCTTCGTCCTCCACATCGCTTCCTTAGAGTCCACTTCATTGTATGTAGATTTTTATACTCAAAATTAATTTTTATATGTTTTAGTTTAATTCTTGAGTATGTAATTGTAATTTATATAATCCTCACAGTTATGTGCTAATTTTATGCTACAATTTCTATTAACGTACTCACACGGTTGTTTGTTTCAAAATTTTGGTATTCAGTGAGCTTGTATTCACATATATGTCCAGTCGACTGATTGTTTTACATTTTGGACGTACACATTTGTAGGAATTAAACGAACAGGCTTAGTTTTCTTTACTTTCACTCACTTTTTGAAAACTACTTGTAAAGCAGGTTTCATTGTTAAAACTTACAATAGTTCCAGGTAAGTTCAGTAGAATTGTACACAATTATTAGTATTTCTGGGACGACACGTGCCAGTGCGATGGAAATGTCATCTTACTCCGAGTCTAGCCTATTTGTGTGTGTTCTGTGTCCGGAGGGAGCTCATTAAAACTTTGTACGTGAAATTTCCCCTCCTGTTCATAACATATGGAATGAATGTGCGTATGTCCTACTGTATTAGAATGACTCACAGCACTACACTATATTGTTAACTAAACAATGTGGGGAAACATCTACCTATAATTAGCACTCATTATTTCATTTGATGAATGGAACACGTCACGAAAGTCTCTAGTTTTGACTTTCTCTTACTTTCCCCAACTAACTTATTTTTTGGTGATTCCGGCTGGGTCGGGTCAAAGTTAGTTTTCTTCAAAAATGACTCTCGCATTAAAAAATGGAGACGAGAAGACTTTTGTTTTCACCACACAGGAAGGACAATGGGAGGAAATGAAGGTTTTCTGATGTTCCTTTAGAAGACTCTTGGTGGTCGTAGTGATGATGAATGGGGGACAGGAAATGAGGGAAGGGAGAAGAATAATATTGTAGAGTAGTCCATCTCCCTCATCAAAATTTGAATTAAATGCCTTGATCTATTATGAAGTATCTTGTGCTACTACATACATATAACGCATAAAATACGCACACCATTTACATTATTGATGACCTATGTAGTAGTGGTGTGGGTGTACCTGAGGTGGATTGTGTCGTTTGTATTTTTAGTGTACCTTTCCACCTATTACTCAAAATGTAGTATAACATGTTTAAGGTTGAACTCAGTTGATTCAGGAGCTCGAGGTGCTTTTAACTTGGTTAGTTGTTTTTCCAGGTTAGAGCTCAATTCGGATAAATAACAAATTGCCTTGTCCCCTTTTCTTCTTTCCGTACTTTAGTCAACCTGGCCTGGAAGGAACAATTGTTCGTGGTTCAATTAATTCAGTTATTGAAACTTCCACTAGTGCTTGCCGCTTTCACATTGGAGAAAGCTGGTGATGTGACTGCACGAGTTAAAAACCCCTGTCAAATTAATTTTCAGGACCATGCCATAGTACATAGGCTGGCAGTCAGTCAGTCAGTCAGAGTCATTCACTCTCATTGTTTTCCCTAAAGAATTTGTAGTCGACTGGAGCACGTCAGAAAGAAAACAGGCCGTAATCAGGCGCGAAGAAAGCAAAGTTCACAAAAACGTACGCTCATGTTTGTCGACATTTCTTTTATATAGTAAGTCTTTGAGGACAGCGTTGTTGTAAATCGATGAAAACACGCTTAGAAACCACTTATTTTAATGGAAAGTCAAATTTGAGGAGCTCCTACAAAAAAATAAAACCCGGGAAGAGATTGGGATTCTTTTTTCAGGATTCTCAAGCCGACACCATGGACCACCATTTCCACATGTTCAGTTGATAACAAAAGGGTAGGATGAACAAGTTTATCGTAGAATAGCATGTGGTCGGATTACTTTTTTCCTATCCTCAGTTTTTCTTTGGACTCAAAGAATCTGCAGGAGTGGTAAGAATCGTCGTCAGTCGTCCCAGACGTAGAATCCATGGAGTAAAAGACGAAAAGCTCAATGGAGTGAAAATTCCCAGTGAGTCTATCATTTCACCCCGCACCATTAGGTTTTCGTTGGACTAATCGGAATCGCACCCGTGTAACTATAAATTCACCATAAAACCCGTACTCGTACCCATACCCGGGTTCTCAAGCACCCTGCCTGTAGAATCACCGGGCCCTGGAATATGAATTTATCTCCGTATTTCTCCAGATAGAAAATTGTAGGGTGGGAGAAAGATACTTATCAGTTTTAGTACCACTGTGGTTATTCACAACTCGTGCTGTTGCAGTAAAAAGTCAATTTCATTCAATCAGATGTCCTTAGTTTATGTTCTGGCAGTAATGGTGAAATATTCAACAACACCAAACACCAAACCGAAGTTTAGTAAAAATTATGAGATCAAACCACACACTTTTTTAAAATGTCAAAATTTCTTTGAAAATGTCACAGAATAATTTTAACGTATTTTCAATTAGTTCTGAGTCACAAAGCAGCATGAAATTTCTTGAGTAATTCTAATTGTTCGAAATTTTGGGCTTAGGTTAGATTTTGTGACTTAACGATGGTCAAAATCTACTGGTTGAGTCCAGACTTGGTAAACTCTGGAATCTGTTCGGATTTGATAATTTCAGAAATTTGGTTGAATGATGTATGTGTTGTGGCGGGAGAAGGAATTAGGAACGATCTGTCTGAGAATCGGGTCAATTTTGAACTGAAGTCTAAGTCTCCGCATGGACTTTCTCCAGAGCTTTCCAGGGAATGCAAACCTTTCGCTCCGTCTCACAACGCAATCTCAAACAACGTATTGTATGCAAGCACTGCACTCCGGCAGTCAGACTACCCGGATCCGTGTAGCGTGGTCGTAGTCGTACGTAGTGGAGTTTTTGTCTAACATTCTAACGCTCCACTCTAAGATTCTAGTTCTAGTTCTTCTAACGGGAACGGTATGCTTGCAATGCATGTATGTTTGCATCTACGTTGGTCCATGGTTGAGCATAAACGTAATGCAAAGACCGAAGAATAAATTCAGGATTTGGCCTATGGCCGATAGATTCAGATCATTCTCGTTTTCTTTCCTTTATTCTCTTTTCTTTTCCGGAGAAAATTGTACTCTCAGATGTACCGATCTCCTCAGTACTTCTGCCATACGTACTGTCTGATATGCCTTCAAGGAAGGTACACGACATTCAGCTCTAACACTTACAAGGGCCAATACTATGACGTGAAATTTAGATTAATCTGAAAATAGGCATTTCCGCGGATTTGGTTATGAATGCCCAAATATCATTATCGCGGTTTGGGTAGAAGTCGCTACTAAATTGCGATTTAAAAATGTTGCGCAAAGCCGCAAACAATTTCTAAAGTTTTGAGGCATAGAGTTAATATTTTGACCATAGAGAAGCCGAAAATTAGGAAACTGTACATGTTGGTCGCCTGTTTAAAATTTCACATCACCGGCAATAAGGACATAAAGTTTAACGTCCATAGGATTGGATTTTATTTTCAGAAATTTGTTAAACATGTATAATATACCATTTCAGGTCTAAAATGCCAATGCATGGAGAAAATTCATGTTGAATAACATCTCAGATTCCAATCATGTCTGAATTTTTCATTCAATAACTTTTCCTTGTAAAACTTGAGAAGGAGATTTCTATTCTACTCTTCCTCAAGACATATCAAGACGAATAATATGACTCCACCGTGAATGCTATTCTCCCAGAAAAAATAATACATAGATGGATGGGTGAAATCCTAGAATTCTGTAGTAAAAAAAATACCGGAGTCTGGTCGCAATTCTTCTACGACTACGACTCCGACTACTTTGCCTAATACCCCATCAATGTTTATGATTGGATTTTTTAACGGAGGAGGTTGTAGAGCAGAGCGCATTGTATGGCGTATGGGACTGAGAAGAATAAAAAATTTGTATGTTCATAAAACTGGATTGGAAGATGATGATGTCAGTGGAATTCGAGTTTTAGTCTTAAAATGGGAATAGAATGGCATTTATGATATGCGTGGGGGTACTCGAGTATTATTGAATGAACGGCATAACGCAACGTTTGACTCGAATGGATCCGGCGTATCGTATCCTCGTCTTTATTTGCTCTACTACGACATGTTTACTTTGTCTTTGAGGGTTACACAATCCCTATAATCCTTTCTTGTGGTATGGATTTTATACCTATACAGTTATTTCCCAAGCCACTCGATTCCAACCGTGAACTAAAAATATTTTACAATCAATTACAAAAATGCGGGCCATGTGATTTGAATAAATAACTCGTTCGGTTCGTACGACGAAATTACTACTTGCAGAAAGAAGTGACATTTGAAGGCGACAATGAAAGCAAAAATGCTCGACGCGTTTTCAGAGAAATAACACGTTATACAGTACTTGCGCAATATTTAGAACGAATACTTTAGTAACGGACGATTCGTTCGTACGAGTTACTGGGAGCCATTCTGGGTCACACTTATTTAATGTCTGTAATTTCTATATTTTTGGATTCCGTCAAGGGAAGGTCGTTCCTACGAAAAACTCTGACAGAAAGATGTCTTGCGATCAGAGTCAGCCAGTAACAGGATAAAACAGTCAGCACATAATAGTAGACTCAGATCGGCGCACTGTAACTGTCATTTAAAGAACGGGTAAAGGATATTTGTTCTCACTGGTTAATTTATTGTGCAGTGTTATTGATAAAGTTGTGTTAAGCGTAAAGTGACACACCTCCTTATCGTTTAATATCTGGTGGTTAATTTTAAATGGTTTTTCAACATTCGAACTTTTTCCTAATACTAGAAGGACTTTTCTGGACAAATGGAAAGCAAACCTAATCGGTACAAAATATAAGTTGCGATATTTGGCCATGCCTCACGTTGATTGTCGATTAATGTGTATTATATTAATATAAAAACCAACAAATCCGATGTCCTCATAAATGTGAATGAGTCCGGCCACGATTGGAATGATATTCAGGTAGGCGAGATACTTTTAGTCTGGTAACCGAATTTTTCACATATTGGCACACCACAGCATGTGTTAAATAATTCATTTTTATACACTGGCGATTGACCCAAGTGGCCTTTTGTGAGGCGTGCCTTGAGTTTTGAGACTTTGGTTGTTAGTTTGAGCTGTGATGATGTTCTTTTGTGAGAAAAAGAGGAGTCCGTTGAAAATGGTCTGAAGAAAAGGAAAATCAGGGCCATTGAAGAAAATGAGTGAAGTAATGGGTCATACTCGGCAATGGTAATGGAAATTCAAGGAGAGAATCACAATTCTCTACTGAGTACGAATACCCTCCTTAATAAAACAAGAGAGAAAGTTGCAGTTGAACTCCTATCATCTTGAAACAATGGCCGCTAAATTGCTTCTACTAGAACATATCAGCTCCATACATACGTACGAAAAGGTTATCTCTACGTCCACACGCAAAATCTCACTAACGAGCAAAGGCGTTGCTTCCAAGAAAAATTGCTCGAATTAAAAATGATCTCTTTCATTTTGATTGACTAGTTTCAAACTTCCTCGAATGAAATTAAGAAATAGAAAGAGTGGCGGAGTTGGAAATACCGTCGAACTTTTTAACATAAACTTTGATTGAGTTACGGAACAAAATTCGCGGTACAAATCAAAACAAGACTTTCTAAGAATAAATGTCACTCAACCAAGATTGGTTCAAAGCAGGCGGCAAAAACCTTATGGGAAAATGTACGCGGTTGGAAATCGGTGCGATTTTTATATGTTATAGTCAGTCGCATCCTAACTAGCTTATGTGAAGGTACTACCCCCTAAAGTCTAACCGTAAGTCTAACCGCTCGAAATACACAGTAGGCATGTAAGGAAAAGCGAGTTACTTTCACTTTTGCTTTCGCTCGCTCGTCCTTTTACGAATCTGTGGACTTTTAACTCAACCATTAACTATTTGCTCTAATTCAAGTTGTCCTGACACGAAGTCCTTTACCAGTTTTCACAAATTATACTGGTGATTATAACCTTCAAAAATTCCAACGTTCAATCGTATTCTTAAAAAACTTTGCCATGCGTAGTTACAGAGTACAAATAATATCTGCGATTTCAAAGCGAAAAGTAATTTTGAACTTTGATAAAAGGGAAGATCCAAAGAGTGATATGGTTGAAGGCTTGACATTTTGTGAACCCTATTTTTTTTATCTAACCATTTTGAATCCGTACTTACTCACTCGGTTTTCGGTTCACAGTTCCTAGAAACCTTGTATAAAAATAAAAATATAACATAGCATGCCACGGGGCTTGCACACGACTTCGTCACGCACAACAAAACAGACCCAAACCCTCTGCGGAGTCTGGTTGGATTGATGTGAGGCATTCAATCAGTTTAATTGCTCCTTACTCGTGACACCTTGACTTGACTTTCAGCACACAACAGGTTTTGATGAAATGAATTGAGTGGTGAAGGCTGGGCCCGGCTCTTAAAAATTTCTGACAACATAATTCCTAGTATAATGCGTTCACACGTTTTGCAATTAGATTCACAGGGGCCGAACACACCTACGAAAGATAATTGTTATGGCGAGAAACTCATATTAAGCCAATGACGCCGCAATCTATAAAAGAAATTGATAAACCGCGGATTTGAACTGAAAACGTTTAATTAATTACAAAAGTCACTTAAATATTAAACTCAAGAAGTCCACCTAATAAATTGGTCTGCTTCTGTATAGGTTAACGACCCACTCCATTTTGGAAAAGTCTTGAGTGCATGAATTCTGTTATTGCTGCGTTGAATACCACCCCCGGTTTTGTCAAGTCTTGTATTTAATGTCTTTGCCCTGATAAGACCTTTTCTGACTCTGACAAGTTAAGTGTTCGGAGATTTGAATGCCTCGGGTTGTTCCAACTTTGTTTCGACAACTGTGAACTAAGTTTGAACATGGAGAGAGAAGAAGTAAATGCATTTTACTTTTATAGATTTTTTCCCGGACTTTATCTAAGACAGTTGTTGAGTTTCTCTGATTCTCCCCATCTTCTTCTTCGAACTACAACTACAAACGTTTCGCTTTCAGTAATTCGTATCCTCTTTAAAGTTCAAACACATTGTAGTAAACTCCACTGCTGGCACTTCTTCTATCTTACCAGCTTTCACTCAATCCGTAAACTTTCACTCTCAATTTTCTTACATCTATGGTCACGGCTTGGGGACTTTCTCTCTTCTCCAACTTTTGGCATTTGCATTTTACAGGGTGGTGCAAAGATGTTGACCCTACACCATTACAACTACAGCAATGTGTGAAGATCGAGGCAAACCGAAGTACAACTTGAGGTGCAAAAATCAACGTGGCTGCTTCAATCCGCTCAAAATTCTCTGTCATTTTAAACCTAGCAATTACTGGGTAAAAGTATTTCTTAGGAAAACCTTAATATCAAAACTTATCTATACACTTATTATATTTGTATGGTGTTTAACTGTTTCTGCTTAAATCATAGCCATTAAATTGATTAATACGTGTGGTTAATAGTTTTTGATGAGTTCACCAGCTTCAGCAAGGTTTACGCTTAAAAATATTTCTTGGATTTTTAAAAATAGTCCAGATTTGTGTTACGAAACGCCATAGAACCAGCGTAAAATTTAGGAAAAAATGTATTACAGAAGTTTTAATGCTAATAACATCTAAAAATTAAATTTGCCTCTTGATAATGAAGACTGAAAATACACGGAGACCGCAACATTGTAATAATAACCAGAGATGGATCTGGATCAACTATTTTCGTTATCTGTGGGTCTCGCCAATTTGTTATATTTGCCGTCTTTATTCGAAAAAGAAATTTGAGTAGAAAAACGAGTGAAACTTCATTATCAATTCAACTACACGTACTTGCTATGAACCAGTTTAACCTTAAATTTATGGTATGTGTCTTCCTCCATGGAAGCGTAGGTACGTGTACGTACGTCTGCTTTACATACAAGTTTGCGTTTCCGGCTAGGCACATGTCTTCCGATTATACGAACAATCGTTCCGAAGTACGCACACAAAAGGTCTTCCTAGATGATTCAGATCGGATAGACCGTACCTGAGCAAATCTTGCGATGCAGACGACTAGACTCCAATGTCGATGTTTCCAAACCTTCACATTTGGGATGATAATAAGCCCTGCCTGGTTTGGGCTACAGAATGGAGATAGCCTTCAAAGGAAAAAGCGTAACGTAAGAACTCATGCATCTTCCCACTTTCTTTTCTTCGTAACTGCTTTTACGGTTTGCTTGATTTCTTCTTATGTCGAGGAGAAAGTCCTAGTAATCGGAGTAGCAGGTACATTATATAGTTCCTGGAGTTTCCATGAGTTTTCTCTCCATCCATTTGAATGTCCTCAATGAATGACAATGGTGCTTGCTGGGAAGGTCTGAATCGCCCCCTCGTTTCAGTCGATAAAGGGCATGCAAGCACACGAACGAACATGAAATTCAAATGCATGCAGGACGGCGGGCTGACAGGGTTCAAGGAATTAGAGCGGAGTATTCACATGATTGAAAATTGGAACTAAACGAACGTAATCTAATGCAATGTGCATAATTTATGCAATTTTATTTTCGATTCGCTAAGCATGCTATAGTCAGGCATCTCCGACATCTCAATAAAATAACGTTGGGATACGAACTGAAACGGAATACACGCTTTCATGGATCTACGATTTAATCGATCCGTGCTTCAATTAAGGCAAAATACAATGAAGTCAAAAAAACAAGTGACCTTTCCTTCTGGACCTCTGATTTTCTTTGTAATTGATGCCAGGTTCAATGTAACGATAGTTGCAATTCTTGATTTTCTGGTCCGAAATTCTTTTAATTTCAGTTCAACGTGCAAGCAAGCACAGCAGACATTTACAAATAAAAAAGTATTTTACACAAGAATTTATTACAGTTAATATATTGTGATAGGGACTCGTCCGCACAAAAAAACTTTTTCGCTGGAATCCTTCACCAACAATTCCGCTGTCAAGTTTTGCTAAGAACAAATATTTACGCATCAATTATTCATCATCATCGTTTCAGATATCACACTATCCTAAATAAGCGTATTTATCGATTCTAACAGAAAGCAGGTAGTAATAGGAAGCAAGTAACGAACATACCCGAGTTGAGTTCACATATTAAAAATTTGAACACAAATCTCATTCACATTTGCATAAAACACGATACTTAGTTACAAGTTATATGCTGTCCAACCTTGACTTGATGATCTCCCACAAATACTTCGTGGCGGATTGCATAGAGTTTATCAGCTTGAACAGGACATTTGTTTCTTCCAATCATGTGGTCGCATAAATTCCCCCATTTCAGGAGAATTTTGATTGGAGTCAGTCCATTGTGAAGATGTATTGAACTGACAGCGAAATTCAAACTATTGCTGCGCTTTTCTGTGCAAAGAATAACAGACGCGGCCGCACGTGCTATGCTTTTTCATCAATTTGATTTCATTTGATATATTTTATACTTTTACATACTTGGTCTGAACTTAACATTGAGGTAAGTAGTTTGACCTGGGATCACTCTGCACGGCAATGAATTACATCCATCTATGTCCACTGTCAGTTTTCCGTCTAACAAAACCGGCCTTCGACTGCCCAGAATACTGTTCAAAATGTCTACTTCGGAAGGACCACCTGACTAAATCAGG
>JAQGCA010001322.1:0-18286 GCA_034698945.1 Protaphorura quadriocellata
GTGAGAGAAGTTACCAACTTTCACTTTCACAAGCAAATATTCAGTTCGATTTAGTATGTTGACACTATAATCAGTCGACAATATGATAGAACAGGAGAAACTAGATCGATAGATAAAAGCAATACCACCGCCCGTTTTAACTGGCCGATCAGAACGAAAGACATCGTAATTTGCAAATATAGGGAGGACATAGTCAGGTGGAAGCCATGATTCAATAATAATGCATATTTCAATGTTATCATTGATTAGAATGTCAAGAGTTAAGAAAAAATGGGATGGATTTTTTAGTGAACGAACATTCATAAGAATGCAATTTGTTGTAGCAGTTGTAGCAGTTGAACCGGACAATCTATTGTTGTTGGGGATTTGATGAGTTGTAGGGCTGAGTCAGCTCTTAGGTGAGCTATAAAAGACGAGATTTTGTGTCGTCTTAACGGGCGAGATGACAGGAACAACATTGGAGACGGGCAAAGAGTTGACAGGGATCGTATTAGGAGTTGTCAATGGATTATCATTCACATCAGAAACGGTCCGAAAACCGAACTCTCCTCTTTTTGCTAACCACTGTCTAACACGTAGGTGTTTTTCCCAAAGTTCAGGGACAAGAAATTCGTCATACTCATAATCACCTTTGTCACATGCTACGTGGAACGACGAATATTTTTGACCAGGCAATTTTGATCGTAATTTTTCGACTTCAACATTTTCAACAATTAAAGATTCAATATAAGCTTTCACTTTTTGTTCAGTAGCCGTGGCATTAAAGCCTGTCACAAACAAGTGAACTCTTTTCTTCAACCGTGTATTATTGAGCTCACGTTGGTAAACAAGCCCAGAGTTAGTTTGTGAGTTACCTTCGGTAGTAAAACTTCGGTGGTTGCGACGAATGACACCTGGGTAGTATCGACGATTATGTCTAGGTATAACAGACTGCCAAATTGATCCATTTTCATTGTCAGTTACAATTTCATTATCACAAGCATCTGCAAATAATTGAGGATTATCGCTATGGTGATATATATTTCGATTTACAGCCGACTCATAATGCACACCATTTGACTCCACACAAGCTTTGGTAGAAATATCACGAGTTACACCACTAGCGATTTCGGCATAGCTCTGTTTTCGAGCAGATTGAAAATGTTGATTAATATGTGAGTTTGAGACAGAACTGTTAGTAGGAACTTTTTCAGGGACACGATTGACCGTCGGGTTTGAGGATACATCTGTTGAATCACAGGTGACTGACAATGCGTAGTTCTTTTTCATTTCAGCAGTGTCATTAGCAATGGACTCCATTTTTGTCGTTAGTTGATTAACCATGAGATATAGACTATCAATATTCTTGAGTTTATTTTCTACCTCAAGGACTCTGTTCTTGAGGAGAGAGGATTCCGAGACTGAACAAGCAATGGGTGGAATTCGATCAAGGTCAATGGCTAGAAAATAGACTTTCGACATTAATTCAATGCTCATTCTAAAAGTGAGAGACCGAACCAAAACAATTTGTGTTGACCAGAATTTTTTCCGATATGGTACAGAACCACATGTGTACTCGATTTTCCTTAATCGACAGGTCTGTGTCCTGAAGCTCTCAGTTTTCAACGGCATTGCTATACAATCAATACAAGAGAATTTAATTTCCTTTGATGCAGGGTAAATTAATACAGGGAAGGGTATGGCAATAGGCCATCGCCATGTATGTAGCAATTCAAATTTATCTCCAGAAGTACTAATCCTATCTTAAAAATTCCGTCAGATTAGGATTCCTCACAGAATTTTGAGTCATAGCATTTAAACAATCTTCATTTTCGAAACTTCACAACACAATCATTTTATTGAAAAATGTACACAATAGCATGGCAAATACTACCAACGCGGTTTTCCTATTTCAAAAATTCCTATATTCGGATTTCTCGCAAAATTTTGAGTCAGATAGCTCCCATATAAATCCGCCTTCTAAATATCCATGCCAATCTATTTTGATTGAAATATGCACGCGGTCTTATGCGAAAAGCAGAATGAGGTCCCCGGTAAGCTAATACATTACGAGATTACGACATCGAGTGACGATTTCGCGCGAACACGAACTACACATTGAATTGCCATACCCATACCCTTCTCTATATTCATTTACCCTGCCTTTGATGCAAATTATTTTGAGAAGTGAATACAGAGTTTAAATTAAAACACGAATAAGCGATTGGGTACGCGTGGTAAAAGTGCGACGGGTGGTGGCGATGGTGGACAGGTTTCACTATCATATCAGAAAGCATTTAGTTTTTGTAAGCTGCAGATTCTTTTACTCAAGTAGTAAACTTCTGTACGAAAACTCGTTTCAACTCTGTATATTTTTCAATTTCTCCTTAAGACCGTTTCCAAATATAAGAAGGGCTCTATTAAAAGCTGGCCTCATAATGTAAGCCGTGGATCGAAAACCGGGAATCGAGACCCCATTTTAGAATAGAATTTTGGCTTCAAACAGAGTATGAATACAGTTAGTGACTGTAGATAGTGTAGTGTAGTCCAAGTCCAATGATGTATCGTATCATAGCCATAGCTTTTTCATCTGGCAACTGGGATAAGAATTCATTTTCTAACGGAACGGAATGGTGTTGGTTTTGCACTAATCTGATTTCAATCGGGGCAGCTTGTGCTGAGGAAGTGAGGAACTTACGATTGGCTTTTACAAAAACCGATCAAATCCAGCGAAATGTCAACAAGACCTCGAAACACGAATGACAGTGCAGTGCAGTCGGTCCAAGGATAAGAAAAGAAGACAAAATATTGTTTGTTTGTTTGTTCTGATTTAAATTGCAGAGGGAAAAACATTCGATACTACAGCTCACAGTCAAACTGATTGCCTAACAATCCATACACTATCGCGAGAAACAACCCCCTTATAGCTACGAAGTTGATGACTAGAATAAAATACTTATCCAACCCAATCCAATCTTTGTAATTCTCGACTTCATAACGCATCTCACAACAATTTGCCGGTCTTCTCTACATCTCAACTTATGCTCAAAATCTTAAAAACATGAACACAGTGAATGACCGAATAAACGCAGTGGCGTTTATTTATCGACACCAGCCGACGCGGCGCTTATTTGAGCTTTGGGTGATTTAAACTACTCGATCCTATGGAACAACCTATCCTTTCCACCGCGAAAATTTTAGACCAAACGTTCAGGTGGGCATTTACGTTAAGATGCGCCTCAAGACGCCGCACGATACGATGTACTACTTTGGTCAATTTGAATCGAGGAAACCGCCAGATCCTTATTTCGAACTGACAGATTTGCAGCGAAGTTAACCTTACTCATCTCAAACCTTTGGCCAATTCCAACAGAGAAATAAAAGTGTGCTTGTCCATTACTATTTTCGATGAAAAATGTCTAACCAAGGAACTTGAAAGAGTGCTAATTAACATAAGCTAACCCTGCATATCTGTCTATCCTGTTCGTCATTGCAAAATGAATGTGGCCAAAACAAAAATATTGTCACACACAAAGGTTTTTAATAATTCATTTTACTCAAGAACCACCGAATTACATGATGAGTAATATTAATTTGACATTTAATTGAAATTGGTTGACCAAATAAGTAAAAAGTAAGTGCTATAATATTTCATTTCTGATGGTTATGATAGAGTGATAGCTTAGTGATGTTTTACCATTATTGAACAAAGAAGATAAGGTTGAATAATGTTGGCTGCTGGATTCGACAATTAGTTACGAAGCTGCTTTCTCGGCTTTTTTGGCTTTCGCTTTGGCCCGAGCCTGAAAAAGGTCAAAGGTCATAGGTCAAAAATTTATTAGGTCAACATCGTCGTCAATTCAAATTCGCACTTTATCGGCTTTCCGAATTTCGGAATTGATATCAATGAGGTTTCTCTTTACGAAGCACCTGCTAGCCCACAGTTAGGATTACCGTATTTCCTTTATTGGAACCCCGGGGTTTTATTAAAATCTATCCATAGGTTAGTCGGTCTCCACTTTCTCCATTAGGGTGCATGGAGAAAGTAGGGGAAAGTACCCGGGTTGTAATGGAGACCGGGTTCTATCAGAGGAAATACGGTATATAACGTGCTCCCGAAGAAGGGTTCAATTGTTTCGGTTTGATGTTTTCGCATCGCATGGATACAAGAATTTATGTCATGGCCAGTCGTATCATAGTCATTGATAAAATTGGAGCCGAAGCTCGCGCGAAGTCAAACGCGGATTGTACCGAAACCTGAAAATCAGAGATTGTTGTTTTCGCTTCAGCAATTTTCTCTCTTCAATTTATTTCTATCTGCGGAAGTGAAAATGTGAAAAATATAGTGACTAATATAAATTCTTGTATCCAAGTCAAAAGACGAACAAACATTTGAACTCTTTTTCGGGAATACCCTGCATCCGGGTTATACTAGCAGGCAGCAGGGACCTCTACCGTGCTTGTTGAAAACATATCCAGCCATACAGGACAGGATCCCCTATCCAGAGTACCGGATATGAAAGCACAAGCGCGATGATCCGGACTCCACTACGAAGTCTGCGTAGACTAACCTCGTCCTTAGCTTTGCCCCCCTTCGGCTTATTCTTTTCAGACTTGGCGCTGGGTTTTGGTTTGAACTCATCCTTCTTTTTCTCTTCCTTTGGTGGCATCTTGATCAGTTGGCCGTATCACTCTTAACGTCAGACAGGAATAGATGTAAAGGTCAACTGCAAAAAGTTAGATAAAAATCCAGATTAAAAATATTATTACGAATGTATTAAACAATCATGCAATCGCAATCGGAAACAATTTATGCTGCCCAAGTTACCTAATGAAGCAGGTTAGCCATTAATCATATCAAGGAAATGATTAAGCAGGTTAGCGGTTAGTCAAATAAAATGTGGAAACAAAATTACTCGATTTCAAAAGTCCGGAATTTATCATTGATAGGGACGATGATAATTAAGACAAGTAACTGTCGAACGACACATTAATAATTTTCTCGCACCCTCCATTCATCGCTCGTCCACAGTCGATTGCAGTTGAAGTCGAATCATTTGACCGTCACAAGCGGTTAACGAATTCAAAAATTCACATCATGCAAACAATGTATTTTCCGAAATCCAAACTCCACAGGTGAAATGTTTCACAAATGGTTAGTAACCAGAAAGGTAAGTTCACTCGCTCATTTGAATTAACATCAAACGATCTCCCTCCCTGTCCCTGTGATATAAAATTGTGACCTAAAATGCAGCATTAAGTTACACATAGCGTACGAGTGATGTTAAAAAAGTTGTCTAAATTAAGCATCGCAACAGAATTCTAAAAAGGCTGTAATCTTAGGGCGACTCTCATGAATTTGTCTTACCACTGCCACTATAAGTCCTTCAAATATTCGAATGTCAAAATACGATTCGTTATTTCAAAAAGTTAATTTAAGAGTACTAAATTAAAGTTTTATTCCACATTGTATAGACAAATCCACCTCCACTCCAGCCCAATACTTCAAAATGATCGAAACCGAAGTCAATTAATAATTTGATTATCAAATTATTAATAAAGATATCAAATTTTGATATCTTTATTTTTGCTATCTCACATAAGTCAAGTCAGGAACCACTGACTGGACATACCTGGTGTCTGCGTCCGGTAGAATCGGAACACCTCTCGAAAACAGTGTACCGGGGGGATACACTGCTCTAGGAAAGTCCTGCCTCCCGGACCTTATAATTTCTATCAATATATTTATCTAATTCATCGGTCGGATTCCTCATAAAATTCTGCGAACACAATATATCTACAGGATTCCAAAATTTTGAAATTCACCTTCCTTTCGCCCTTTCCTAGAAGTATTCCGACGGTTGACGGTCTTCCTCTGTTCTGTAATTCTTACATTTACTATTTTTAATGAATTTACATAAAATTGAAAGATTGTCTACCTGCATGAGGTTATAAAAGAAAAGATAAGGAAAGACATCGAAACTCAACTAAGTCAGAATATTAATACCCGTAACACAGAACTAATTTACTAATTACCGACGACGATAATTAACCTATAGTTAATAAAATTTGTTGGTTGACTTTGATTTACAGTAACGAAAGGGAATTAATACAATATTGTTGTCAATTGTTACTCACTGAATACAAATAAGTTTAAAAAAATCAAATGAAAAACTGTTTGAGACACCCTTTAACCGATGACCAACTAACTACGTGTCCATTACTCCATTATGACATAATCTTTGACATTGACGAGTTGACGAGTATGACGAAGTTTACAACGAGGTCCAAGGCACAAAATGACCGCAAAATATCATTTGATTAGTGATTAATATCAAAAACTGGAAAACTTACTTGAAGGTTTTTGATGATAGTTTTAGGGAAGCTTGGGAGCGAATTTTGAGCGGATTTTCTTTCTTTGACGAACAACTGGGACGACGATTCTTTTGTTTCTAATCCACGAACTCCAGAAACCTCGCAGTCTTTCAAATTCAAGCGCCCGTTCAGCAGAAAATCAAACCAATGTTCTCCTGGCAACCCACACCTCCGAAGTCCGAACCTCCAATACGGCGCAGTTTTTCGTCCACAAAGCACGTACTACTATACGAATCGGGGTCGTCAATATAAAGTACACGTATCCGAAAAAGATCGGAACACCTCTGGGAAAAATTGGAACGTGTATTCATGTGTCATGTGTATTGTGTATGACCCGAGGAACGTTCCGAATGAAAATGTCTGCTGTAAAGTTCAAAATTTTGGAATTACGTGGAATGCGTGAGCGTGACAGTCACTGACAATGAGCTCAATCCGACCACGGAACCATCCTAAGATACTTTATGCTTTACTCGGTTATGACTATGACTTAACTTTTTGCTTATTAAGTCATAACCGGGACTATATCCATGTATCCGTTTGGTATTCACTTTCTTTGCACAGGTGTTCAATTCCTATTCTTTATTATCTGTAGTAACGTTGTTAAATTCTTGAGCATTTAATATTTGAGAATATTCTCGAGAATATTCTCAAATCCTGTAGCACGTAGCTCCAATACTAAAGAGATTTAGTCTACAGTAACGCTGTTAAATTTTCAAGCATTTAATATTTGAAAATATTCTCAAATCCTGTAATATGTAGCCCCAAAATTTTTCAATTCATTCTTGGACTAATGTAAATGACAAAATTCTCCGAACTATAAACTACCGCATAAAGCATAAACATTTGTGCTCGAGAATATTCTCGAGTATATTCCCGAGAATCTCTTACAACCCTAATCTGCAGTTACCCCGATCTTTTGGGTTGCATAAGAATTGAGAATGGGTCAGATCATAGTAGCAAGGTTGTGAGTTCCGACTACAATGCAATGCTGTAAGACTCGTTCTCAACAGTTAACTCTGAAAACTTTGACCAAATAAATAAAGCTGCCGTTATCTATACATTCTGGAATTCTGATATCTATATGACTATGGCTGGTTTTCAGTTTGGCGTACGGGAATGGTGAATAAGAGATGTGTTATAGAATCGATAATCTGATATCAGTCAAGAAAAGGTCGGGGCTGTGTCCGTTGCTCAAATCTTGAGATTTGTTTCAGAGAAGGGTCGGGCCAGCAGGCCTCGTCGCAAATGGAATTAAAGTATTTTAAGGCCGGGCCGGTCTAGACAGATGAAAAGTAGGGTCAGTGGTCACCAAATCCCGGCCGCTTTACTCCTACACAACGTGTACCTGTACCCACGGTGTTAGAAAGAAAACTCGGGTCTTGGGAAACCTCTATGTATATTAAACCCGGCCCGGCATACATCATCACTTCGAAAGTTCGTTTAGATATTATAGTTATCTATAATGGTTTATTATATATTCGACTCAAAGTTTACAAACACCCGATTTATGGTAAGTATATATCGACTACACATTAAGTCGTCCGGAATTGCGGATATCACACTGCGACAACTTCGATCGTAGACGCGGTATATGAACTAGAACTAACCATACTATACCCTGTGCCATTAGGAACGTCCTATTTGTGTGTTGATACCAAATGTCGATGATCCGATTTGGAATCCAATCGTTTTCAATCATAATACCTCGCATGCATCTGGTAAATCTGCTTGCTCTATTTTTGGTGAGACGGCGAGGGCACACGGAACAGATGCGAAATTCGGGTCGGGTCTTTATGAAATGTCAGCGCAGTAAAGCATTGCGCTGCGCTCGCTCCGAAAGAAACTTTTCCAATCTTCCGAATTCGGGGTTTTTAGTCTCGAGATTACTCACGAGTCACGAGAAGGACAAAACGTTACATTATTGAACACTACGGAACTACAACTACAGATTCGGTTCGGATCTTCTCATTCATAATATTCCCAAAGGAGGACAAGGAAACACGGGCACGGCACGGGAGACAAAATAGTCTTACAATTGTCAGTTTCAATTTCGAACTCCAAAAACTCCTTTACAAATACATGGACTTTATTTCCATAATATTGATTGCAAATCCTGTCTGTTCATTATCATATAACTGCGAAGAAGTGCGAAGTCCGAGTAATTCATGGAGTGCTAAAAAATTATATCAACTCGGAGTCTGGCTGACCTGAACCATACACCAGAGAATGTAAAAAGTGTTAAATAACGCTGCAAACAAAGGTAGGCTTCAAGAAGATTTCGTCATAATATACTTAATTCATAAAATTTCGCAAGTTGCAAGCAAAAATCGTAGGCTTCAAGAAGAATTTGGCCATAATTCATAAAAATTTCGTCAGTGACAGGGCAGTGTGAGAAAAGGAAGAGTGAAGTGACCAATACCTTTTATTATTTTCCAAATAGTCTACTATACAGGCAAGGAGTCGAAAAAATTTCTGTTTACTGTTAACTTTTGACGACTGCCTTCGAAATTCTGGTTAGGAAAAAACTCTTTTTTTATCAATAGTATCTATAAGAATCGGGTTTCATTCCCTTCCGGCCGTTTTTGGTAAAAAATTAATTTCGCTGTCTATTTTTCTGGGATTACTGTAAAACTTCTCAAATAAACGTTGGGTATATCGATTTTATACTCATATTCCTAACTTCTGGGCCACCGTGAATCCTAAATAGAAACCGTGTCGGTTGTTTATGTTCTCCTTTGTGCTTCCGCAGGGTGTGCCTCGACTGCGACCGTGGAATTTTGACAAATATGGTAGATGCAGTTCCTTTAAGATACAAGTTAAGGAATATTCACGGTTCGCCATCGCCAAACCGCAACTGATTACCGTGAAACCGTGATTACGTACAAAAACAAACGTTTCTGTTCTGTTGTTTATTTTCCTTTGTTTTGGGGAGTGCCGTGGACCGTGGGATTTGAGCACGTGGACTTGAATTTCTCGTGCTTCCAACTTGCGAGGGAGAAGTCAAAATCGAATTGATTCTTGGGATTCCCAATTACGAAGTGTTATTTAAATGTGTTGGCTCATCGTGTGTCTCGCAAGTATTTTTCTACTCCTTTTCGTCTGTGTCTTTTCCCTCTACAATATCGCAAATATTTTCACTTACATTTGATTCCAAGAAATCATTCAACTAAAACTGTACACGGAATCGTCAGAGGTTTTTCAGTGATTGTTAATAATTGTATCGATTGGATTTGAATATCGGTTGGAGGAACAAGGAAGGAATTGAATAATCTTGTAATTACCCTACCGTCACCCTACCGTCGTCACTGGCTCCAGAAATTAGGTAAGAAATAATAAAAATTGTAGAATTATATTCAAGGAAGGTTCAAACAGTGCATAATAATAATACACCGTCACTGACGCGATTTCTTACTCCTTTTCTGAGAAAATTCAATTCAGTGGTATTTCTAACAATTATTTAAAAAATTCTGTTCGGAGCAATGCGATAATTACCAGACATAGGCTGAGACACTGAGAATGAAACCTGAATCAAAATCAAGTTAATTTTATTTTAACATAGACGTCAAATATTATGTCAAATTATAAGCGTAACATGCAATCATGCAAACTGTGTGTCTTGAATGTAAGAGAATCAATGAACATACCGCACGTTTCAAAGGATTGCCGAACAAAGAGCTAATAAAACACGGACTTATGCTTTATGCAGTTCGAGCTAACCTTTGAACTGCGCAATTCTCTCATAAAATAGACAATAAACTATTATCAAAAGTGATTAAATTTTTTTATCAAATCTTATAAACAACATGTGCCCTCCTAATTCCTTTGAGAAAGTACAGACAGATACGTATGTGGTGTAATAGGACAAACATGAAAAATGAAATTATGATTATGAGATGACGAAATAAACTGCGGAACCCGAACCCGAACCGGCGAGATGTGAACACTCATTAAAACATTTAATTTATTTTCTATCCTTATGGCTGACTAGGAAAGGACCGAAGTAATCAAGAAAGGAATTTGGAATTTGGAGCATGTTTAATGAAAGTTGGATCTGGAAATAAATTACTGAACGACCTTCCATTATTCTTGCCACATTATTCTTGCCACTACCGGATCAACAAATGCAACTAGTGACAGTTTTGTATAGTAGAACACTTCACGTTCGCTCCGTCACGCCCTACCAAATTATCGTTGTCAACTTCGATCGATATTTGTAAAAGTCGAGACAACTCATCACATAATTTAAGAAGTTTGAGGGGTAGAAGTCGAATCTGTACAATTTAAGCAGGTGAGTACAATTAGTTTTCAAAGTCAAATTGGACGGTTCAATCGAACTAGTAACGGGGCTTAAACTAAAGTTAACTCCAACTCCGAACTGAGACGTTTGTTTGGGTTTGCTAAAAAATATTTGTTCATAATTTGAGAGCGGAACTCTGACTTCTCGGTGTTTACTTACACATGAGTTTTTAGTTTTGCATTTACTTACGGAACTAAAAACAATATATTCAGAACACAGCATTGGAGTAATAAATATTTCTCCTCTCACAAAATTCTTTTAAAATCAATTGGCTAGCCCAGAGTGCTTCGAATTTGGCAATATCCGAAATCTTCTCAACTTCACTGTCATTCCAAATTTCCTGTCGAATCTTGGGTTGCACGAAAGATTTCTCATCTACAGAACAAAATTCTGACAAGAGACGTCCTTCTTGATGGTCTAGAAATCATAACTTGTAATCGAAATGACATCCTGATTGACGCGATACACGATAACAATGCACGGTTGCATTTGGAAGTATTAATGAAGCAGTCGGAACTGATTTCGTAATTTTTGCTCCATTGACTCCGTGCTATTCGTGCATCTTCGACTCGGAGTTTAATTTTGAATTAAAGCTCCGTCTCAAGTAGGTTAATATGTTGCTGGTTAAGTGTTACATAATTAGCGTTTACTTATTGCTCGATTTAAGAATAACGTGGAACTGAGCCAGCCGAGGTGCAATTCCGCTACGTCAGGCTACCATTACTTCACCATCAGACTGAAATCCCTTTATCTTAAGCTCATAGCTCAAATTAATTAGGTCATATTGACATGGGTATTCACTTCGTCATTGCCAAACAGAAATGTATTTTTATAATCAATTCACTTCTCTCTACTTTCATACGATTATTTTTCAACAAGGGTGGCTCTGCTTATTTCCACGACTTTTACTGTATTCGTTTTTATTGCTCCGTACATAAAAGAATACCTGCGAAATCTCAGAGAAATTTTTTTCAACAACAAAGTTTAGTTTTTTTTTCTGTTTAGACAGGTCTAATTTAAGCCTTCCTTAAATCATACTACTACTACCAACGCACGACGCAAATAATCACATAATTATTTTTTTCGTTTCTCACAACTTGTACGACATTCTTCATAGAAGTTTCATAATAATACGTGATGGAGGACCCGGTGAATGTGATTTTTGTAGTAGGCTATATTTTATTTCTTGCCCGACAGTTACAAAAATTCTCACCGGGAAGATCGGTATAAGTTTAGCACCCGAATACTCTCCGTTTTCAGACCAACAGACTCTGTGGATATTCAATTGAAGCGACGTGGAATACAGTTTCTTGATTTTATAGCCGAACACCACTCACACCGTTTTTAAGAGAGTCTGAGAGAATAATGTATATGGTTTAAAATAAAAGGTGAAAATAATAAGGATCAATAAGATTATTATCATTCGTTCATTTTTTATTTTATTCCCACTCTTTTAACAAAGTAATTCTAACAAAGAAACATGTGGTTGTTCCTCCAACTGGTTTCTTACAATTTTTATCAGGAATTAGTTTTACTTTAATTTTTACGGCTCTGCAGTTTGTAAGTAAGTTGTAAGCTTTGACAAACCGTTTCATTGCAATTAAATTTGCTTCGTATTCATTGATGTCCCGCATCCGTTTAGGTCGTGGTGTATGCCATCCAATAATTTATATAATGATGTAGCTATCCCAATTTCCAAATGTATGAACATTTCTTGAAACCTTAACTCAATCAATGTCAACCAAACTAAACTTTCAACGGGGTATTGAGGTTTTACAATTATTGTGAATTTGTTCAGTACTTGCCAAGGAAAACATTCGATTTGCTATTCGATCAGTCTCATTGGATGTTACCAGTCATCAGTAGAGGTATCAGTTTTGATGATTGACGACTGAGTTGAGTTCTGCATTGCATTCCCTCTTCACATAATCTAAGTTTTTCACGTACTATTCCGTTATGTGAATGTGAATTGCGTAACCTTTAACCTTCAGTTTCATGTAAAGATGAGTGTAGCCACTAGCCAGTGTAGCCCAGTGCAAAAACAAAACCAGTACCCACATTTCCCTCATTATAAATACAAACTCTTGATTGTTCTGCGATAATTCATAGTCAAGGGTGTTCCAAATATTTACTATTTCATTGACATTTTTCACAGCAGTTACAGTCGTTAAGGAATATTTGTCTCATAAGTTTCGTGTAGTCGTCAGGGTCATTCAAATATCGTATCAGGCCAAATAGCTTTCAGACCAAGCACAAGCACATTCTAAGCTGCCTTCGTCGGCCAAAGAAAGGCAAGCTCGTGTCAAATTAGTCGTAACGTATGATTCAGGTGGTCGCTACTGACAGGTAAAATTCCGACAGGTAAAGGATCGCGATCGGGCTATATGTGAGATTCGACCCTGTCGAATTCCGGTGATATACGACTACGACCCAGTCCAATTAATTGGAACAGCTGATCGTAAAATTAGCTGACGCCTTCATTATCGGTTTAAACCCAATTATGTAGTTCTAAATTTTTAGATTAGATATTTTCATAGATATCCGCCTAACAAGTGCTTTACCGTTGATTAGTTTATTACTCTTTCTATTTTGACTGAGTTAAAGAGGGGTTCCTCGGTTGCAAAATAGAAAATACCATTGACTGTTCTTTCAGAATGTTGCGTGCGTAAAATAAAATAATACCAGCACCCTATTTCACAGTTAAAATAATTCGGAAAGTACGTGATGGTTCCATCATAGTTATTACTCAAATCGTGAAACAGAATCCCCCAATTATTCTTTGCCCTTTACGGTGCTATCCATTATTTATTTCCCTGTTGTGTTGTGTGCATGTGGTCTCATCAGGTATAATCATGACGGATTGGTATAGCAGGATTACGATTAATGTATTTTTTATCTCAAAAGTTCGTAATCTAACATTTTTTATTAACGTTTTTTCTTTTGTTTGTATGTATTGTAGATTTCCAATGTGCCCATGAGTGAGCTCAAAGCTGGCTTCATCAAGAGGCCAGAAGCCCACTTCTATCATTGCACTGCAAAAGCCCACAACCCTCCAGTTGACCTCGGGGATAGTCACAGAAGTCATAGACGGAAAATCAATTAGGACTGAGACTGGGACGAATCATGAGGAGCAGAGAAACCAAGGGTCATCTGATTCGATTATTGACCTAAGTGTACCCAAAGTGTCGTCTTTGACACGGACAAAGACTACCAGCGACATATCAGTGGCAGCTTCTTCAGTGTCAGTGTCCGTGCCAGCCCCATCCTCATCATTTGCCAAGTGTCAGGAGTTCCTTCGGAAATCGAGGGAAGGAGCAGCAAATAAAAGTTCCGCCGCTAAAGTTCCTCCTCCGTTCAAAAGTAGTAAAAGTGTTTCGAATCTTAAGGAGTGTACGACTGCTACTAAATCTGAGGATAAAGGGTGTTTGACTGATGTTAATTGTGGGGCTGGACGTGAGAGGTTAAGGTCAGGGGTCAGTGACGACGGGAACGGTAACGGTGATTGTGTGGGTGGGGCTGGGGCTGGCGGAGATTTAAATCCGGACTTGGACGAAGTCGAAATTGTTTCCTTGCTTCATGAGCAAATTCCAAAGTACAAACTGAGGGCGGATAGTATCACTAAGTTTGGAGGTAAGGAATTTGATCCAAAAATTTAATGAAATCTTGATGTTATCGTTGGGAATATCAATCTTCGAATATGGGTTGCTGCCCCAGTGTGTTAGGGAAATGACCAGTAAGCTGTCTGAATTCCATTGCATGATCGATCAAATTAAGTATGGTTTAGTAATCATAGCCCGGCGAGCTCGGTAACGCAACGGACAGGGAGCTAACTGACTGGTCATTTTCCCGGCAGCCTTAACAGTCAGACAGGCGACTGGCAGTTCGGTCCAGTCCAGCTACAGCGGCGGTGCTTGAAAAATTGTTAAAGTTTCGACACTCACAGGGGGTTGCAGGTCGCACAGTTAAAACCAGTTTTGTCAATAGCGGTGTAGAGGTGAATTCTAATTGTCCTGGGAGGGAGGTTATTTTTAATATACATTTGCACGTTTCAAATAATTTCATTTATCACTTACTTTCTTGTCATTCGAATAATGCATTACGACCCGAGTTGGGCACTAAGATTTTACTAAAAGAGAGTGGCAGTTTTTAAAAGCTGTTAGTATCTTATTTATTCTATTACGTACTACTACTACCCGCTTACTGGTATTTGTTCGTATATTATTGGTAAAACCTTTAAGATGAGATCTTTCTGACTTGACTTTCGTGTGCTCAATTTAGTACTTTTGATTGAATGTTCAATTCTGGTATTGTTTATTGTTTCTCACGAACTTACACTCTCCGAATTAAAACGTGGGGATTTTTCTGCCAGTACTTAGTTCAAACATGAAACTACTTACGAAACAATACAACAAACTTAACTTGGTCACGCATTGAGATCATGTTTATTTACCAAGTCGTGTCCGTCCACTTCTGTATGCCATCTTCTCGTCCTTCTCCTTTGTTTCAATTCCAAGTTTCTTTCATTGAAAGGAATGGGAATTTATGTCTGATTTTAGCCTCTAGAGCTAGTGCTACCTACTCCTTGTTTGTTCAGTGCTAATTACGTACACGTTCAGGAGGGACGTTAACAAGGTGCAGGTTCTCAAGTCTGTTGTGAGATCGAGGTAGTGATAAATTGGAACTCATTCATGATAATAATTAAACACATAACAATGTGTAAAATATGAATGAATATGAATTTCACATAATGAAAGTTTCTGTTTCTTGATGAAAACACGAAGGGAATTATTGCAAATATTGCAAACAAGATAAGCCATTCGAATAAAAAAGACTTACAACCCGGTAATTGAAATTCACCGTTTGTTAGACATAAGCGAACATGAGTATTTTTCGTTACAGAAAGCGTCTTCGTTAGCGCTACAGTTGGCCTAAGGAAGACCGCTATAGTAGTAGTATTGTGGTGGATTATAACTAAGTGACCAGAACTGAACCCCAAGCTTTGTCTGACCGACGGATCGAACTCCCAACTGTCCCAACATATGAAGACAACTAGACAACGAAGGAAATATGCACAAACAAGCTACACAGAACTTGTACAATCAGTTGGAATTCAAGTTAATTGGTCAATGACTATTTGGTAGGGATGCCGCGGATACCTCACGGATACTTCGCGGATAGTTGGAGATAGCCACAGATTATCTACATGCTTAGATCAGCGAATTTAATACGCGGATATTTTGCGGATAGTTGCAAACTATCCGCGAATTTCAAGTTCTGTAAATTCGCCGATCTGAGCATGTGGATAATGAATCTGTGGCTCTCTCAAAATATTCGCGAAGTATCCGCGAGGTATCCGCGGCATCCCTACTATTTGGTCATTTGATTTTAATTGGACAAATGTAAATGTGGTCCCGCTGATGTGAATTTTGCGCAATATTCTGGTTTAGTTTCGGCAAAGCATTCAAGCATACAAGTAAGCAAACTGATTGTCTTGTCTTAATATGGAAACACGAATGGTGGAGAGTCGGGCTCAGACCAGTATATCGGAACATGGCCTTCGCCGCTTTCTCCAACCTAACCAATTTTAAACGTCCTATGGTGGCCATCACAGCACACTTCATTTTAAGGTTTACCGCGAGACATCTTCAAAAATCGACATTGCATTAATGCCTGGTTCAACCCCAGTTCTGCAGCAAATTACAAGATTTGAGTCAATTCTCCGCGAGTCTACAATCAAGAACAGCGACACGTTTTTGCCACTTGGCCAAATTCGAGATTCCACCAGGGAGGGGTTGAAATTGTTTGGGTTTGTCTGAACATTTTTCCAAAGCTTTGACTATATTCGAATTCTGAAATTGAGAGACGGTGGTTCCGTTTCTTTAAGACAATTACGCTGATGTTCACCAAGCTCTAAGAAGATTTTCAATACAATATTTTGAAGAATTTGTAAATTGCTCAATCAGAAGAAGTGGGAAAGTTATTGTTCATATTCTCTTGGTCTTGTGTTGTGTTGTAGAGAGCGACCAGATTGTAACATCCCTTCACCTTCCCCCTTATTATTAAGATTGACGCTTTTAACTAGGTAGGCACGTATAGGAATTGTCATCTGTGCTCAATGCAATGAGTAAGAACTTGTTTAGTTTACTTTTAGTTTAAGTATAGTCCAAGACCAGGAGCGCACGAACTAAAGCATTTTAATTTAAAATTTCTTCGATCTTCGACGCCCTGAAATTATTTTTAAGAAAGACTTTGTTGGCACCCTTTTTTTTTCTTTGCCTCATCGCTCCATCACAGTAATTGTTTGGGTTGTCTAAGGTCGTTCTGTTAGTTCTGCGTTCTAACCATGTAATTTCTGGTGGTAGTAATGACTTGTACTTGTACGCTACCTTTTAACTTGCCAAATTGTCAATCGTCCAAAAAATTTGACAGACATGCGAGATGCGACTTAAGAAATGAAACATCTGTCTTAAACCCCAAAATGTAAAACGGATTTCGGGTTGACGCGCTGACACTGATAGGAAGCCGGCTCAGTGGATTCAGACAGGATGTGAAATCGTTAGTTGTGATTTTAAGGATTTGTTTGTTTTTTTACTCGTGTGAAATAAATAAAAGAAGTCACTTCGTAACATTTTTTGGTCAAAGAAATGTTAATGAATGTAACACCGGTAGTATTGTGTGTGGTTGTACTACAAGACGGTAAATTTTGGGAAACATGTGTATGTGAATGCGTTTGAAGAGTGAGTGCGATGAACTGTGTAAAAATGACTAGACAAAAAGTACAAGACTACGAACCTTGAAAACCATTTTGTCATTGTCCAAGGAAGTGCAAGGGTAATTAATTATTCTACCAAAATCGTCTGAAACATAACTAGTAAATATTTACACGGCTCGGATAAAATCGGATATTTGCATATGTGATCTGTAACTGATCATCTCGTTCTGAATCTCATCGTTCTATACGATATAACGTTGTGTTTGGCATCCACTAGATATTTTCAGCCATCTAAGAGATTTCTCTCGGATTGTGACTGTGACACTGTGAGTATTTGTATCTGACATGTGAGATCTGACAAACTCCAATGCTACAGATATATCTGAACAGAAGAACTATACATATATAGGTGTCAATATCTAGTTTCCAACGTGGTCATCTCGTAAGCTTTAGTACCACAAAGCCGTAGCTATCCAAGGCCGAAAATCGAAATAATATTCTATGGACTACATTTTTCTGATGCCGTTAGTTGAAGTTCTCTAGTTCTCCTAATTAGCCTAATTCCTCTGTCAATAGAAAAGAAGCATTCGGAGTAAGCAGCATTGGTTGAACATAACCCTACGCGCTAGAAGGGCGGGCTCGTGCACGTGCGTGAAGCTGAAAGCTACATTAATGTAATTATTAGTTTTACAAGTTCAATATCTAATTTGTAATGTTTTATATTGATTTTACAGGCTGTCCAAACGAAGACTTCCTTGGTATTCCATACCCAGCTCTTCAGGACTTCAGTCCCGTAACACCGGAGCAAGCTTATCTTACTTTAGGATATTTTTGTAAGTACATATTTTGTAGGGTTAATTTCTGGGTGAATCTGGATTTGTGAGAACAGAGATAAATTTGAATGTAAAGGCCCTAATTTACTT
>JAQGCA010001323.1:0-18284 GCA_034698945.1 Protaphorura quadriocellata
ACCCGCCGGTGGTTTGCCCGTGCCGGTATAGTGAGGAAACTTTAAAGGAAACAACTCAGTGTGTAATGTAGTATATTCTAAGTGAATTAGATTATTTTTAAGATCTAAAGGAATTAAGGAATGGCAGGTTTAATTTTTAGTTTCCATTATTGGACTTTTTCATGGTTCGGCATTTGGAGGAGTTATGATCGCGATTGATAGAAACTAGAAATTGATGAGACCTATTCATGGGAGGACGAAGTAGAGACCGGCGTGTCTTGTAATCATAATCTTATTCGGTTTGTTCAACTGAATACATATTACTACGGTGGTATGGAGGTGTTAAGGTGCGTGTCACATGAAAAACTACCATATTTTCCTTCCCCTATGGAAAGACTTTTGTGACTAGGTATTCCATGTTGACTCGGTTTCCTAGTGCCGGTCGCTATCTGTTTCAAGATCCCTCTCTCACACGCACTTTTGAAGGAGGGGTCTTGCCGGTGGGGGGCTCCTCAAATTTCGTTTTCGAGGGGGCTTAAAATTATTTTTGTTGAAGGTTGAGATTTGTAACCTGATATATATGGTGTCCAAATTCGAGTTCGCAGCATAATTTTATTGGAGGGGGGGGGGGGATAGAGTGGTTGTTGTGTTGTTGTTGTGTAGGTGGGTACCGGGTGGTTTGGTGTTAGTTAGTGGCATGAGTCCAGTGTCTCAAAGCACGCACATGAAAGAACAGATCAATATTAGACTGCATCCATGCGTTCTCCCTCTGTCTGGTTTTCATTCTCAGTACGAGGTGTGCGAGTGTTTTCGGATTCGGATACGGTCCGGATGGTATGGTATGAGGTCGGGCCCTGGCCTGGTTCTCCCATGTCCATGTCCTATTCCCATTCGGATTTTTTCTACGGAAGAAGAGAGAGCCTCACCCAGTTTCCTCATATGAGACGGGGCATGGGCACTGGATGACACGAGTTTACCGAAAAGAACCGAATTCTGATTTAGCCACTGGGTTTTACTTCTCCGACTTTGTCCGTGTGACTGGACGACAAGTTCCAGGAGACATAACTTGTAGCTTGGGTTTTCAGTCCCCCTCTTTCTCCATACTCTCCCTCTCCCTCCAGTCAGTCTGAGTCCGGGATTAGAGAGACGGACAAATCCGATTGACGTCACTTCTCTTCTTTGACCCTTGACCTTAAAGGCACAACTCGCACTCACCTTCCGGCCTCACTCTACCAGCAATCACATTTATCTTACATTTTGGTCGGTCGGAGGTCATCGACTCAATTTTTTTGTTTGCATTTTTATTTTATTCCATCGTTCAATGACATTTACTTGATTAAGAATCAGAAAATGTGACGGACGGGACACGTGTCATCAAGTCCTTCCTGTTTCTGACTGGTCCCTTGGTCACTGAGTGAAGTCCATGCACGCGTACACAAAAATGTTGTTTTAATGGGAGGATAGGAATTGGCAAAAACTGGGGGAAAGCCATAGTCAAAAATTCTTCGAGTCCATTTCCGTTTTTATACTTTCACTTTCCTCTGCTTTTTGTTGAAACGTCGCCCGGACTTCTCGTGAAGTTGTCAGTACTCGGTTAAAGTGATGACGTGAATGTTTTGGTCAGAAATCAGCCTATTTTGAGAAGGAAGGGACTGACAAGGAAACGAATGACTACTAGTTTTGTGGTTCGAACTTCGAAGAAAGTCGGCTCCCTTCAGTGAAAACTAAGCCGCTTTAGAATTACTGGGTTTCAGTTCCTCTTTATTTTGCACAAAAGCTGTAATAATTATACGTAATCATAATACATGTTCGTTGAAGTCTGTGTGTTCCTAATTCGGCGACCTTCGTAAAATTTAGTCTTATACATATTCTTAATTCATCGTGTTGACGCAACCCAGAACATGTTCATGTTAACTCGAAATTTATGGTAAATTACGTCGTATTTGGAAGGATTCGAATCTTAGGATTTCATTTGGTTTGATGATTGATTGACCGAATAATTTCATTTTGAATTCCAGATCTGTGATTCCATCATCCCAAGGTTTGGAGGTGTGCAAGTATGAATGAGCTAGACAGCCTGAGGCAAGAGGCTGAAACGCTGAAAAATGCCATCAGAGTAAGAATTTGTATTTAGATGGAGTTGCGGAATTAGATACGGAATTTTCTAATTTCTCATTTAATGTTGATGAAATAGGAAGCTCGAAAAGCAACATGCGATACGACATTGGTCCAGGCTACATCCAATATGGAGCCGATCGGTCGAATTCAAATGCGAACTCGACGAACACTCCGAGGTCATTTGGCTAAAATATATGCGATGCATTGGGGATCAGACTCAAGAAATTTAGTGTCAGCCTCACAGGATGGAAAATTGATAGTTTGGGATTCATACACGACGAACAAAGTGCATGCAATTCCTCTTCGTTCCAGTTGGGTCATGACATGTGCCTATGCACCTTCAGGTACCTAATAAATTGTCCTAGTTTTGGATTTTAATTAACGAAGTGTTGTGATTAATTGTGTATCATATTGCAAATTAAACAGGCAGCTACGTGGCTTGCGGTGGACTCGACAACATATGCTCTATTTACAGGTAAGTGATTTAGAACTCGAGTCGTTGAATTCGGTGTCGTTTGAGTGTTGTGGAGAACGGGACAGTGACTTTGGATGAGTCCAACTAAAAAGGGTTATTGGTGGATTTTTCAGTTTGAAGACGAGAGAGGGGAATGTGAGAGTGAGTCGTGAGTTACCTGGACACACTGGTTATTTGAGTTGCTGTCGATTCTTAGATGACAATCAAATTGTCACAAGCTCAGGAGATATGACGTGTGCACTTTGGGACATTGAGACGGGTCAACAGTGCACGTCCTTCACGGGGCACACAGGGGACGTCATGTCTCTTTCCTTAGCCCCTGACATGAGAACATTCGTCTCGGGAGCGTGTGATGCTTCTGCAAAGGTCAACACTCATTTAATTCAATATTAGAAAATATAACGACTTTAATCCAGCCTAGGAGAATATAAATTTTAGTCAAGATTTTGCAGTAGATTCTTAGTTCACCGTCGTTTTGCCGACATAGGGGTTCTCTTTGGACAATTTTGACAATTTCATGAGGACAACAGACAATTCGTAATTTTGGGGAATAATTTGTCAGTAAAATCAGAAATTAGGTTTCGGAGACCCAGTTACTGTTATATTTTACCTCGTGACATTGCTTTGATAGCTGTTTATTGGTTTATAATTATAAATTATGAAATGAAATGACTAATGAGGGAAATGTATTACTACTAAAAATGCAGTCATGGGACGTAAGAGATGGACTGTGCCATCAAACGTTTTCAGGACACGAGTCCGACATCAATGCTATAGGCGTAAGAGACTTCAAGAATGGATTCACAATTTTGCTTGAATTGCAGCTAAAAAGCGTGAAAATCATTCCAACCAATCCGTCCCATCGGATAGAATTTGATTTGCCATTTATTGTTTTATTTTTGATTGAAATGGACTTTAATTTTGGCAATGCGAAATGCCAATTTTGAAGAACGCATGCTGTGCTAAATGGATTATAAATGGAGCATAGAAACAGAGTGACAAAGTGCTCCACGGTTTAGACTCCCCACCCCCACTTAACCATCTAGTTTTAGAGATTGAAATAAATAGTAGTTGAATTGATTTTTTCTACTAACTGAAGGTGTAATTATTGCATGGCCTGGCCTTTACCCACTGATTTGAATGGAATTTTTTGCTCTCAATTTTTATTTTGTAGTTATGGGACGTCAGAGACGGACTTTGTAAGCAAACGTTTACAGGACACGAGTCTGATTTGAATGCCGTTTCTGTAAGTCGAATCTTTTACTGGAGGATAATTTTATGTAACAATGTTTTATTTTTGCTCTGTTTTTTCTTGAAAAATCCAAACGAATGGTAATACGCTTTGAGCTTGGATTGGCTTGGCAGGGAAACTAAAATGAATGAATTCGTCTAATTGGGTGATATTTTTCACCCTTTGATCAGTTTTTCCCGAATGGAAATGCGTTTGCGACGGGATCTGATGATGCGACTTGCCGTCTGTTCGATATCAGAGCGGACCAAGAATTGGCCATGTACTCGCATGACAACATCATTTGCGGCATCACCTCGGTGGCCTTTTCAAAGTCCGGTCGCCTCCTACTCGCCGGTTACGACGATTTTAATTGCAACGTTTGGGACTCCATGAAGACGGAAAGAGCTGGTAAGAACTTTAACGTTAATATGTTGTTTTACAGTGTTTAAAACGTTTCAAGACAAATATTTGTTCTCGATAAGCAGAATAGGTGTATAGCATAAATATAGAATAGCAGGTATACGATGTAGTCTTGTAAGTGTTTTTTAAAGAAGTCCAATCCAATCCAAACCTCAATGTTATTCTGCCGACCGGGGCGATAAAGGCAAATTATCAAGTATGAGCTTTCTGTATTGTCTTGAAAACAGTGTTGTCATTTTCTGACGTTTAAAACTGAAAGAAACTATTTTGAAAGAAGCAAAGAACTTATGCGTCAACCCAATTGAGTTAGGTGGCACAATTTCAAATTGATAATAATTATTGTGCTAATTCGTTTCCTGGTGTGCATAGGTGTACTGGCGGGACATGATAATCGAGTGAGTTGTTTGGGGGTGACAGAAGACGGAATGGCGGTTGCCACTGGATCATGGGACAGTTTCTTGAAGATATGGAACTAACCCCAATATTATTCCTTTAGTTATTTTATTCAAAATTACTATACTACAACTACACACAGCTTATGTAGACCCATTTTTGGTGATGATGATGCGTGCGTATGTGTTTTTATTTATCTCAACGATTATTCTTATCTTAATTATGTGCGTGAATAATTGAGAATGGAGGTTTGTATGTGTTAGGACATGGGAGACGGAATTAATGGTTCCCAAACATTAGCCAGCCAGGCCAATGTTTTCATTCATATTATATGAGATGAGTCTACTTACTATGAAGGAATTAATCAATAGAATCGTATCGTACGTAATGGGTGTCATTTTTTGCTGTGTAGAAACAAAAGAGTGAAGTGAACTGGGTCCTCTCCTCGTGTCACACCCATTCTCCCATCCCAATTAATCGGAGGGAGGTTTTATTTCCTTCCCTTGTCAGTCCCTCTCCCCATCTGAAATTACAGAGTAGGTTTCTAGAAGAATCACCGGTCCAAAAAATGCAAAACATGTTTCTAAAGGAACTGATTTTGGTGTGTAGTCAAAAAGTACGACATGAAATTTTATGTGAGTCTGTCAATTTTCAAAAAGAATTTGTATGAATGTAGAGTGTGGTGTTCTTCGGAATGATTAGCGTTTAGTGGGTGAGGAGAGGAATCGAGAATTTTATGACAATTTGAAAGATAAATGGACCACTCAAAAAAATAACTTGAATTTAATAAGTGTGATGAGGTACGAGAATGAATTTGTATGGTTAAATGGTTGGCCAGTCAAAATATAAAATAACTCCAAATCAGCAGATTAGTTTCAAATGAATAAAAGTGCATTTCCTAACTCTAAAACTGCCCTCGTGTCCTCAAACATATACATTTCCTCTCCTGTCATTTACTTTTAGATACTCTCTTCATTAAAAGGTCATGGTCATCATAAATTTAAAGAAGTACTAATTCCGAAGGTTAATGAGTGTGAGTGTTTTTGAGAATGAAGTGATGCTTTTTACTGAAATCAAGGAAAAATGGCGGGGGATGAAGTTGTAGAGAGTCATTTATGATTACTAATTAATTTAAAATTAGTCTATATAATTACAATAAAAGTTAAGGTTAATTAGTGTGTTGTACGGACAACGTACGTACAACTTAAGTGTTCGAAGAGTCTTCAAAAAACCAAAACCAATTTACTAGTTCTTTTTCTAAGCTTTCCACCTCAAAAAATAGGTAATGGATATGATATAACTTACTACATACATACGTACATACTATTATTAATTAAAGTACGAACGGAAATGAGAGTGAGGTCACGAGTGTTACGTACAATTAATAATCAAGAAAATAAAATAATTTTACATCTACCTGTACTGTACGTTTTAACGAACCTGTCAGCCATCAAGTCCACCACAATGCCATACCAGATTTCAATTTAATGTTTCAACTCATTTTGACGTCAAAACAAACAAGTAACTTTTTCTGAAAACGAAAAGGAGTACAAGGGCTCAGGTAATTGTTTTGACATGAGAGTGAGGCCAGTTTTTACAACATTCTTTTGGTGTGAAGATGAGTTGGGATTAAGAATAAATTAAATTAAGACGGACATTCGCCCATAATTCCTTTTGTTTCCCACAATATTACTTGCTGTGCTGACCCTGCACATGTGCATGTGTAATGTGCCATTTTGTGAAATGGGTAAAAATTAAAAAATAATGTGGTGGTATACCGTATACATATAACAAAAACCTATAATTAATTGTTTGTTATCTACTAATTAAACTTAAATTAAGCATTGCATTCATACGCTGTTGTACTGTGACTAAGTAAGAGTTAAAATGCAATGCAATGATATGCTCTCGGACTTCTTTTTAGAAATACTATTAATTATCAATTATGACCAATCCATTTTCAAACAACACAACATACGTACACACACAGATACACATACACTGTAAATAGTATAATTAATATAATTATTCGCCTCAGGTTAACCTTAAGTCTTAAACAAACTGTCAAGAAGGAATTGGCTTAACGTTTTCATTTTTATTTGGACACGAATAACGAAAGAACGAATCAGCCATAAAACATCTGTCATAATTTGTAGCATGTGAGAAAATAGTGACAGGAACAGTGAGAGTGAACTAGACAAAAAATTAAATATTAACTACTCTAGTTATGGAAACTGTGTCTAACAAGATGCTGCCAAAAAAATTGCAATTAAATGGCTACCGCGTCAAAAAAAACAAGCAAAAAGCACATTATATTCGCGCTGGTACTACTGCAATTTTACATACCATACATTGTAAAAATCATCATCATTCATCAAAGGAAAAATAACACGTTAAAATGAACATATGTACATACAATGATTATTTGACTCTGTAACATACATAAATTAACTGCTCTGTCCTAAGTTGTACTGTACTACTACATGTGGTTTTACTTATGAATCGGAGTTTCCCTTGTTCATTGTTTCCAAAAATAAATGTATTAAGTTAGCTATCTAATTATTATTGTATTTTAGTCATATAAGGTAATAACATTTTGTGCTTTGATGATGAGAATTAAATTGTTCAACCAAACAAACCCCACATGAACTTCAAACATTTTTGTTTTTTTGATTTTACTTTCCTACTTGTTTCTGTGTTATGTAATATGTAGTCGTGATTAATAAATGATTGTATAATCATGTAATAATAATGTAGTATTTATTTGTAAGTCACAAGATTTTTTTGTTGGTTAAAGTCCTTTCCTTGTTAGAAACTGTCAGTTGTTTGTCTGCTGAAGTTGTGTGTTATTGACATTGATGAGAATTTGGGGGAGTACGCAACCTGTGTTTCTGTAAAATTACAACCCAAATAAGAAAAAGAGAGGATGATTCATTCACACACGACTCACTAAACCTATTAACTTATAAAAAAAACTAACGCCCAGGGAGCATAGATAAAAATTATGCTGTCTATCTGATAGGATAGGAAAATACAAGTCGCAGGACTATTTACCTGTCTTATGTCGAGGAAAAACAATAGATAAGTAAAACATCTCCACTGTCGAATAAAGCTTTTTGTCTTTACGTAAATTACGTTTATGATCACCATTATTCCATTTTGTCATTGTTATTGCGCAAAAATCAATCACAAAACTCATACATCAAAATGCAACCAGGTTTTATTTTCCATAAAATTAATGCAATTGAAAATCGAACAGATCAGGGGTTTAGTTTTTTTAAGTTCAATATTTATAACAGCGATATTTTAGGAATCGTCCAGTCAGGTCAGAGGTCAGGCGGTATGGTTCTTACGTTTAACAAGAGCTGAGTGCATGTTCCAAATCTTGAATCAAATCCGTGTCTGTTTCCAAACCCACAGAGAGTCGGACAAGATTGTCAGTAATGCCGAGTTTTTCTCTCAGTTCTGCTGGAACTGAGGAGTGAGTCATCAAAGAGCTGTAGAAAGACAATTAATTAGCTTGAGACTCAATGATTTCCAATTATTCATTTGCATGGACATACGGTATCTCAGCCAAGCTCTCATATCCCCCCAGACTCTCTGCAAGGGTGAATATTTTAAGATGTTGCAACAATTTGGTAGGAGATCCTGCTCCCGTTTTCAGATAGAACGAAATGAGGCCAGAATGTCCCGAAGATTGTTTCAAGGCTAGTTTATGTTGACGATGAGATGGAAGTCCCGGGTGAAGGACACGTTCCACCTTTGGATGACTTTCCAAAAAAGTTGCGACTTTCAGTGCGTTATGCATATGCATGGGCATTCGTAAATGAAGAGTCTTAAGACTCCTATTCACCAAATAACAGTCAAATGGTGATGGAACAGCTCCGAGTGCTAAGTGGAAAAATAAATATATAATGATTGAAGGGTTAAAGGCCATCAAATCTCATTCGTGATGAGCTCACCATTCTGAAGATAGGAAAGTCGCGTGAACAAATCCTCTCTACTCGTAATCACAGCCCCCATAAGAACATCAGAGTGACCATTCATGTATTTTGTCAAGGAATATACCACCATATCCGCACCTAATTCCAATGGTCTCTGTTACAAATTTAAAAAGTTAACATGTGACCTTGTGAGAATTATAAATTAAGTTGAGGTTGTCAGACCTGGTAATAGGATGTAAGAAATGTGTTGTCGACTACGACAATGATGTCCTTGGAAAATTTATGTGCAATTTCAGACACTCGAGCAATATCAATAATTTTCAAGGTTGGATTCGTTGGAGTCTCAACCCAGATGAGCTGAAAATTAAATAGATTGATATTAACGTTAGACTTCTGACTTCTTGATTCTAAAATTAATAATTGCTTAATCAACTAACTCGAGTCTCTCGTTTCAACACTTTTGTCAACTCTTCCGCATCAGTAAAATCAACAAAATCCACAGTTAGACCAGCAGTTTTTCCCATTTGACGGAAGAGTCTTCCAGTGCCACCGTAAACATCATCAATGCAAATAACATGGTCTCCAGCACTCAACATTGAAATAATGTTGGTCGTGGCGGCGAGTCCAGATGAAAAACACATCCCTACAATTAATTAATATTAAAAAAAAATTAAATTACAATTAAAAAAAAAAACACATTTTTCAAAATAATACTAATAACACTAATTACCATGTGTTCCTTTATCGAGAGCAGCCAAGGTAGTCTCAAGGACACGACGAGTTGGGTTACTACTTCTAGTGTACTCGAACCCCTACAAAAAATAAAATAAAATGGGTAATCAAAAACTGTCGCACTTGTTTAATCAAATAATCATTTTTAATTGATTTTACTCTGTGCTGTCCAGGTGCATCTTGTTCATATGTTGTAGCGAGAGAAATTGGTGGTACAACTTGCGAGTGTGTCTCATCAGCTGGTTTGAATCCAGAATGAATGGCTAACGTTGCGAAATTTTTATCTCCTTTAAGCCAAGAAGGCGAGTCTCCACCGGCAGCATTATTTCCGTTCATCTTAAATCCAATTCTCTGATATTACGATATTACAAAAATCGAAATTATTTTCGATGTCAGGTTTGTAGTAGAAACAAAACGCTAATTTCGAGAAAATATGTTAGCGTAGGTTAAACTTATTTTGCAAATTATTTAGTAAATTTAAATATTAGCGAACATTTTGCAAATTTTAAGTTCCGAAGTTATGAAAGACTCGAGGTTTGGTAACTTTAACTTTGAGAGATTTTTTAAAAATTCTGAGAAGGTGTTCCAAATGTCATGAATCGCAAGGGTCACACAAACAATAACGCGATAATTATGAAAAATAGATCAAACAGTAAATTGAAGTTAAATTAACTCAAAACTCACATGTTGTGTCTGGAATTGACCTCAGAAAAGTGGTTGAAGAGAGAGTTTTGACGAGTGACCTGACAGGTTGACAGACAGAAGGAGAAGAAGTGTGCTGTAAAAAAGACAGGCCGGTCGCCGGTGTGAGATCGTATTTCTAATTTTGTAATCCCATGACAGGGAAACGCGGTGGGAAATTACAAAGTCAGTCTTCCTCACAACAGAACACATCCACATCACTTCATCATCTACTAAATCCAAATTTTTTGTCGGTGTCCAGTACATTTTGTTTTGTCAGTTTTCGTCCCCAATCAGTGGACAATTCCGAGAGAAACAAAATCTTGGAAATCTTGTCTCTGACGGAGGACCGAATCCGCGTCAAAAATGGCAGAGAAAGCCAGTGTTGAGGTAAAACATTTCCGGCGTCCTTTGTTTCACAATTTTGAATATAAAAAGATAATGGACTTTGCCTATTTATTCCTATTTCACGATGACGTTAAATATTTTTTTTCCCCAGAAATTCATTTTTGAAATCAGAAATAATTTCAGCAATCCATTCGTAGATTTTAGTTTACACAATAATTACGCGTAATTATTTCGCATGACCTTTTCCCTTTTGTAATTTATTGTTGGATAGTTTGACGCGAAAATGTTAAACGAATGTAATCAATTCTCCAGCATTTCAGAAGCGAAGCAATCAAAGAAATTGTAATAATTGTTTAATCAATTCCTAGATTGTAAACATTCCAATCGAACTATGAACTACCTAAAATAAATGTGACAGTAACTGGTTTGAGTAATACGTAACTGATGTATTATTGTTCACCACTACTGCCCACTGTTGATTCAGTATGTAGAAAATTTGGATAGAGTTTTTATTTTTTTGTACTTTGTGTCTTTCAGGAACTTACGAAAGCTGTCAAACTAATGAAACTGAGACCACCAAAAACTACAGAAGAAGCTGTTAATCGTCCGTTCGACTTTTGGTCGACGCAACCAGTGCCTAAATTGGGTATTATTTTTATAAGATGTAATGTTCATTCCGGGTGTGAATAAAGTAACAACCGTCTGTTCAATTAACATACTTTCAGATGAGCAGGTGACGACGAATGAACGAATAGAAAATGATGTTCCGGTAGAAATGATTCGTCACGAGCCGTACTCTTTGCCTGAGGGATTTGTTTGGGATACATTGGATTTGGAGGATCCCAGCATTGTGAGTCCAGCTTAATTGGCATCTATTTCTATTATCCTATTTAATTTCTAAAATCTAAAGTCCATTTATCTCACTTTTTGGTTTCGTGATGTAGCTCACAGAATTGTACACACTTCTCAGGGATAATTACGTTGAGGATGATGACTGCCTTTTCAGATTTGACTATCCGTCTGACTTTTTAATCTGGTAAGAGTTTAGAGCTCAAAATATGTAAAATAGAAAGTAACATTCAGTGTAAGGGGTAACATGAGATCTGGATGTTTTTTTTCTGTTCTTAGGGCTTTGAAGCCGCCAGGTTGGAAATTGGAATGGCACTGTGGTGTTCGTGTTGTCAAGAACAAAAAATTAGTTGGATTCATTTCTGGCATTCCTGCCACTCTAAATGTGCATGCTGAGTAAGAATAAATAAAGTTTTTAGGACAAGATTTAACTTTTTTCGTCTGATCTTTGAGCGACCATTTTTCGTTTTATTTTGAGCAGAACCATCAAGATCGTGGAAATAAATTTTCTGTGCGTCCATAAACGGCTCAGGTCAAAACGAATGGCCCCTGTGCTCATTCGTGAAATAACGAGACGAGTGAATTTGCATGGCATATTTCAAGCTGTTTATACGGCTGGAGTAGTACTTCCTAAACCCATTGCCACTTGCCGTTATTGGCATCGTTCCCTCAACCCTAAAAAATTGATTGAAACACGTTTCTCACATTTGACACGAAATATGACACTCCAGAGAACATTGAGACTCTATAAACTCCCGCCAGAGACCAAATGTCAGCTCATCAGATCTCTAGAAGAAAAAGATGTTCCTCAAGCTCATGCCCTTCTCTCTAAATACTTAGCCAAATTCAAACTCAGTCCTGTCTTTAGTCAAGATGAGTTCAAGCACTGGTTCCTTCCGAGAACTCAAATCATTGATACATACATTGTGGAGAAAAATGGAGTCATTACAGGTGCATTTTTGAAATCGATTACCTTATTATTTGTGGGTACGTATCCCAAATATGTGCAATAAATTATTGAAATTGACAGACATGATCAGTTACTACACATTGCCCTCCACCGTGGTCAACAATCAATTGCACAAATCCATCAAGGCAGCCTATGCTTTTTATAATGTTTCAACGTCCATGTCATTTCAAGATTTAATGCAGGATGCCCTAATTTTGGCCAAAAATGTAAGTGAATGATTTTCATATTTGTTTGCTCCACTCCTTGTGGAAAATTGTCTTGTCATGCTATCGCTATCGCTTGCTCAATGCTCATCACCTTTTACCGGGAAACATTTTGTGTTTCCACTTTTGTGATAAACAGATATTTCTACATTTTAATTTTGGAAGACCATGTGTTAATTTTCTCGAAGAAACATTTTTTCTTTCGTTAAAAGGAGTCTGACGATGAGTAAACCACGGGTTTATTTATTTGAATCGTAACACGGTATCCCATAAATTGGTCCTACAATGGGACCCTAAATATAAATTAGTTTCATTATCGGACACCGAAATAAGTTTGCCAGTATTGGATTTTGTGAAGAGATATTAGTTTTCGAGACATGCGTAATATTGGTACTAAAGTTATTTAATCGTTTTTTTAAATGAAGGATGGATTTGACGTTTTCAATGCTCTGGACTTGATGGACAACAAGCAATTTCTTGAGAATTTGAAGTTTGGTGTGGGTGATGGAAACCTTCAATATTATCTTTACAATTGGAAGTGCCCATCTGTGGGGCCAAGTGATATCGGTTTAGTTCTTCAATAGTAGTGGTTATCCGTCGCCTTCCCAATAATGCTTGTCATTCTGCCTCCAATAATAAGAATTTACATTACAACTATGGAAGGTTTTTTCTTTCATTGACTCCTTTCTGTTCTCTGCTCTAAATATGGAAGAAATAATGATTCTATTCTCTGCTCTAAATATGGAAGAAATAATGATTCTATTCTCTGCTCTAAATATGGAAGAAATAATGATAGAGTACATTATATTCAATAGTATAATCGTGCACAAGTCTTTGTTTTATGCCAACACAAACGATTTAAGTGGAGGTAAATGTGTTGTTGAAATATCATTTTAATTTAATAAAAAATCAAATCAAAATCAAATGCGTTTCCTCTTACTAGTTTATTCTGGTCAGGGTTCGGAGTTCGGACTCACTTCGGACCGTCAATGTACCGGGTGTACCGAATAGGATTGGAATACCCTTGGGCCAAGGGAGTTAGACAAATGTACTTTAACAACCTTAACCATACTGTATTCAAAAATTGACGGACCTTATTTATAGCCTGTGCCAATTTAGAAAAGTCTAGCATATTATTTATAGCCTGTGCCAATTTAGAAAAGTCTAGCATATTATTCATATTCCTCGTAAAATTCTGGTAACACACACAATACATCCACAGAATTCCAAGGAATTCACAACGGCGAATTTCAATCAGAACGTTCCCTGGCACACACACTTCAATGCATCTCAATCTCAGCATCTGGAAAAGTGCTCCGCAATCCTATTATCTTCACTGTACGCGTGTGGTGGTTGCTTTAAAGAGGTTTTTCTCCATATTGGAGTTTTTCCCTACTACTAAAGGGGCATCTTCCCTAAGCCAAATGGAAAGATGCCGAATCTGGACGGAATACACCAGTTGCCCAAGTCGGCCATGCCTTTCGGCGAATGTCAATGTTAGTCCCAAAAACTCAACCAAACTTCTATTCGTATCATATATCTCACACTCACACTGGGCGGAAGGATGAACTTAAAGAACGTAGAACATTCTCAAAATTTCTGTGCTAACCCGAAACCCATAAAAATATTTTCTATTTTAGAAACACCCTATACAGGAGGAGTTTGGAGGCAGCAGAAAATCAGCATTCAGTTCCAATAGTTTCCAAAAACTGAATTCTATATTTTATTCTTGATAGATGTTAACACACTGGGATAGGTAGCCAATTCGAACAAAATTGGTTTATGGAGGTTACTGATTTTTCAATATTCGACAGACTAACGCCCAGAAACTGTGTTTTAATCGAACTTGAACTATTGACATTAGATTAGTTTTTATTTTTGTTTGTTACTGAATTAAGCCATTTTACTTATAAGTACTTAAATGTATCAGGATGAATTGGCAATGATTAATGAAGAATTAAATCAAAATCTGTCATCTCTCGTGTTAATTTGCTTTCACAAAAAAACTCGGTGAAGCTCTGTTTTTAAAAAAATCCTCTCTGTATACCAGATAGCTTGGTTATTGATTTACATAGGTATTCCAAATCTGAACGCTAAATTTTACGATCGATGTGGACGGGTAAATCGCTAACACCACCTTAAGGGAATTAGCTTTTCAGTGCCATATATATCGTATCACTTACGCCACATCTTATAGCTCGAATATTCGGTGGGCTAGGATTCGTTATTTTTTTGGAATTATATTACCGGACATTTGTATTAGGTGATCGTACGATGAGCTAGTTCGACTGACAAAAACTTGTGTTGTCTGTGGTACAGGTATTTAGTGGTAGCTCGTCTAATTATTGCAAATCAGTGATATATTCTTTATTTTCACCATAATGTTTCCGGATTGTGCTGAGAATCCATCAGAAATCCAAATTAAAAAGATCGAGCGACAAGAAGTTAAGAAAACTGTCGGCTCAGTCAGCCAGGCAGATAGGTCGTGAATCAATCGTGATGTCGTGAAGGCGAGTTTCATCGTAGTCCGAGACCGAATATTCATTATCAAATTGATACGTGTTTAATGAATCGTTTAATTTTTAAATTATCATCAATAACACAATAACGAACATTTACGTTGCACAATTACAAATTACATACAATTGATGTTGGTTATGAATAATTTATAATATTAGGGTAGAATCATTCAATTCTGGGGATTCACTTTCTACATTGAGAATAATTTTCACGTCATTATTGAGTTTATCTTCTGTTGGCATCGACCTAGTTTCCGTTTTCACTGGATTTACATCTAGATTTCTATTATCTCCATTTAGAGTTATGAAATCGCCCGAGTTGTTAGTTTTACCACATGAATCTGGTTCAACTTGAATTTCCTTAGACACGTCTGCGTCCACTGACCCCGAAAATTGGCAGACATTGACGATACAACTAGAATTATCAGAGAGAGTCTTGTTCGGACTGGGATTATGATTATCCACATGGATTAAATGATGTTGTCTGAGCTGCAGAAAAGTTGTAAAATTGTGCCCACAAGTTTTACACCCAAGTTTTTTCTGACTGGAGTGAATGGCAGAGTGATTTTTGAACCTAATTGCGGTCGTGAAATATTTGTTACATTTCCTACACTTGAGGAAAAGTTTGGGTTGAGGTCTATTTGCTACTTTCTTCGCACTGATTTTTCTGAGCAATTGAATTGCTTTCTCCTTACTTCGTCCACTCGTTTCTAATTGCTCGACAGGATCCCTGGAAAGGAAAGTGGAATGAAATTTGTAAAAAGTGTTTGACATACCAATTTTGAGATTTTCTTACATGAATGTGGGTAATTCCAAAATGTATTGCATATTTTGTGTGTACGATGTTAAGATTTGGAGAGCTGTATTTCTAAACTCATCTCGTTCCCACCATGGACATTGTGCGAGACTGTACGCCAAATCTGTCGTCGTTTCTCTCAGTTCGGATTGAATCTCCATCAATTTAGCATTTTCTTTTCGGAGTGAATCAATCACACTAAAATTTTCTCGACACAAATTTTGAAGACGAGATATTTCTTGGTCTAAATAATGAATTCTATTCGCATCATTTTCCATTTCCTCATCTTCATCTATAATGGATTCTTGTTCTTGCTTTTTATTCCGTCTACGGATTTTATGTTGTAAAAAGTCATCACCAGATTCGGAGTCACTCAAATAAAGATCTAAATTCCGATTAAATCTTTTTCGAGTACGTTGAATATTATCAACAATTTTCTCTTGAATTTCATGGACTGGGATTCCGGTCAATAAATGTAAATTGTCCATCTGAGGAAGTACACCATTTGGAAAATTCATTTTTGAATGATGTCTGCACTTTTATCAAAATGCAAAATAAGCACAACAATGGAAATGCTTAGCTTAGACTACTAATGGAGAGGTGTGAAGTGAAATGTCAATAATAAGTTGTGTTGAATGGAATTCCTTGCCGCTCGCATTTGCGTCCGTGAAAACACCCTAGAATGCCCAGAAGCCAAACTTTTTATGTTGAAGTTCTTCCTCGCATTTCTTTTTCATTGATTCAGACTGATTTCACGTACGCGTTCTTTCGGGGACACAAATGCATGGTATCCAGCGAGCTCAAAATAATTTTATTTAAAAAAGAATCCTGATTAATTCCCCCTCAGTCTTAGTCTGAGAAGTCTCTCTTGTTAATTAACAGGATGGCAAAACTACTACGAGCTAAACGTGCAATACGACTTTTGGATTGGTTTCACTAGAATAGGTAATTGCCGGATTGACATTATTGTTGGAAGGTTTCAATCGTTTTTGTTTTCATAAAAAAATTTATAGCACCAGCTAAATGATTGGAATCTAGCACAGTTGTCTAATCAATTCAAGCAGTTGAAAGAATTAATCTCAGAGCACAAAAAAATAAATTCCGGCCGTTGTTTAAATACTTACATCACCTAAATAAATAGTTGCAGCAGCTAAAACAAGAGGATGAAGCAGCTAAGTAATTAGATCCAGCAGCTAAATAATAGTTGCAGCAAATAATAAGAGCCTAAGTATTTAACAAGGTGGGAGTTGCTATTCTGGTCCACCCTGTACATGTACTTTAGAAGTAGTGTTTTCAGGAGTCTCAGGACGCCCCGCCTTATAAGAAGCTATTTTATTTTTTTGCTTCTCGCAAGGAAACAACTGTTCACGTAAAACCCTGATTCCGCACAACGGTTACAAGGAATTCTCAGAGTTAAGTGACTAATAAAAACAGAAGACGTTTACTATGGTTTTTGGAAACGTGATTTTTTTTTTAAAGTAAAAGTGACATGAACATATTACAGAGTCAGGGGTTCTCTCAACAAAACACTTTATTTTTGTTCAAGGATATTCGGCTATCACATCACACGCGTTGAAGAATAGGATTTGGTTGCGGGAATTTGTTCAAAGGATTGGAGACACGACACGACACAGCTGCATGTGCAGGAAATCTCCACATTCACACATTTTATTCCAAAAATCCACAAATACCACAGAATTCTTTTTGTACTGTAAAATTTTTATCCTATACTTTTTCTCATGAAGTTAAGAGGGATAATATGTGGGACTAATATCCGGTTTACTAAAAAATGAAAACGAATTTTTTGGCGAAAGATGTTGACAAATGTGACTTCGTAGTTTTGTTTGGAACACAATTGGGAAACGCTGGGTCCATCGCAGAAAGTATTATTGAGACGGGAAAATCGTCTTTGTATAATTGGACGACTCTCCTCTACTCCCTCAATCAGATCAAACAAATCGTGAGTTTCAAAACAATTCCATCTTAGGCAAAATGTCAATTAATTCTGTTCAAGATTGACATAGTATTTGATTTTATATTTTAGACCGAACTTGCTCAAGTCCGTTGCCCAATTGTGATTATTACGTCGACGACAGGTGACGGTGAACCCCCAGAGAATGCTGATAGATTCTGGAGACAACTCCATAAGAAAACATTACCTTCAACTTCACTCAGCTCAATCAAATATACTTTATTAGGTAAGATTTGTCCGAATAAGGTTGCGTAATTCGTGTATTAATGAACGCATATGCTTAATTATTGATTTTCGGAAAATAGGACTCGGAGATACTAATTTCAACAATTTTTGTAATTGTGGGAAACAATTTCACAAGAGATTCCAAGAGCTCGGGGCACAAGTTTTCTATCCGCCAGGTTGGGCGGACGACGCAGTTGGGTAATAGGGCATAACTGATTGTGAGAGCAATTTCGAAATTATATAGATTTGCATCCAAAATACGTAACTTAATATTGATTTCAGTATTGAACAAGTAGTGGAAGGCTGGATTGACGGTTTGTGGCCTGTTTTGAAGGATATTATTGAGCCCAGTGGTTCCGGAGATTATTTGAAGAAAACGGTACCGAGTGCAATCGACGAACTGAATTCCAGTCAATACAAAATGGAGTC
>JAQGCA010001324.1:0-18262 GCA_034698945.1 Protaphorura quadriocellata
AATTACACACATTTCCATTTTATTTACTTTTGTACCGGAATTTGTAATTCCATGGTTGCACAATGATTTACAAATTTAAATCTTTACAAGCCAATTCAACTATAAATTCAACATTTTAAAATTTCATGAAATCTCCACGATTAGGATGGACATTTCCTTCTCTCTTTTTTCTTTCAAGACACTTCTAATGTTTTCACATACACATAATTATTGAATTCTATAGTAACTTAACTCAGATTTTCATTTTCATACTTTTTTCTTATCCTAACTTTCTATTTATTCGTAGTTTTGTAAGTAAATGCAAGGAGTTGCTTTGTGTGAAATATATGTGATGAATTGTTGAGGAAATATGTGGCTTAACCGGTGGTTGTAGTGGGAAGCTCTTCCTTTTAGAAAGTGTCTCAGTCAAGATCGTCACTGATCCCACCTGACTTTGGAGGTTTAGGCTCAGAAGAAGCAGAGTCTGGTGGTGGACCTCCAAATCCACCAAATCCTGGCATACCACCAAATCCCCCTGGCATTCCACCTGGAAATCCACCTGGCATCCCTCCAGGCATCCCTCCGGGGAATCCACCTCCACCACCTCCCATTCCACCCATCTTCGATTGCAAAATCTTCAAAAGCTTCGCCACTTTAGGATTGCTTTGATATTTCATGATGTTCATTGGGTTTTGGCTAATTTCCGCAAAGGCAGCTGCGACCTCTACAAATAAACAATGAAACAAACCAGATATTAGAAATTAGACTGGATTTGTTTCAGATTTAACAAGAAATGCTTCATCCGACTATCCCGAAAATAAAACTCGAAGAAAATGTCTCGCCTGAAATTAAAACCGGTAGCTCGAAACTCAAATTTAAAAAAATACAAATATGGAAACGAAAGCAAAATATCTGGTACATTGTGATAAACAGAATGCCTTACCAGGGTCCGCGAATAGAGCCATGACTTCTGGGTCTTTCAAAAGTTGTTCGAAGCCAGGGATTGAGCCCAAATTGACACCTTCGCCACCTTCAGCATCTTCATCATCCTGAGGATGTGGATGTGGATGACTCTTAGCTTCCTGGTGAGCACGTGCTCTCTCTTCAGCTCGTCGCTTGCGCATCTTTAAATCCTTCTCATCCTCTCGACGCTTCTTTCGCACTTGCCATTCTTCCAACTTACGAGCCTACAAGAATATAAAAAAGAATATTCATCAGTAATTGAAAACAAGTATAATTACGTAAAGTTTTACCAACACGTGACTAGAAACGCCGGCACAATCTTGGGTTTAGAAAACAGTTCTTTGATTTAACGTGTGTACACTGGTGTCCTTTGAAAATTAATTTTATCCCAATGCCACAATATGCTCCTGTTAATTATTTTCGAGACCCTATTGCGATTATTATATATATGGTTTAAGTAAATATGTAGTAAGTTAGTTATCTGCCCAGGCCTTTTGCTAAAAGACGAGTAAGTTCTGTACACGTAAACAAATCGACCAGACAGGAGAAAAATAATTCACACAACTGCCGTCAAGAAATTCTGTGCCAATTGAAAAGATCCGCGGATTCGTGTTCTTATTTCTGGTTCAAAACATTCTAATCGTGCGGCCTATAGCCTATATGTGTTCACTGCATACATCAGATTAGACATAAAGAACACTGGGCTCATTAAATATGCCAGATCAAAACTCAACTCATGTCAGTCAATCCACACCATGGTGTCGTAGACAGTGAATTAGTTTCACTCATTGTACGGAAGACCCGAGAATAGCAATTAGGTGATCCAAAACTGTAGAAACCCGTTCAAAAGATTTGAAAAGCGGGTATTCGTGCTTGTAGTAGAGATACTAGGTTCTATTCTATTCTCTTAGGATGATCTCATCCCACACGACCAACAAGAATAAATAACATTTCTATTATACACAAACTTTGAAACTCTCGTAGAGTATTTGTAGTAGTAGAAGACGTCACTAAAACTGCACTGTACTAGTTTTATCTCACAAGGAAACCGCTTTTAACTAAAAAAAATTACACTAAAAACCTTCACAAAAATTGTTCAGGAGGTCAATGGCTACAACATATCACAATCGCAGTCACCGACAGTCTACAGTTTGCAGTAATGACTGTGTCATGTTCTTTGACGATCTGCCGGACATTTGTTTCCGTGACCACGACCAGGTCACTTAAAATGAAAACTCCTAAACATTTTCTTTACAAGTTAAAGTAGTTTCGTTGTGAAACAGTCGACAAAGTAGATAGTAGAGTCCATGCAATTCAATTGAATGCAGTCGGTTCTGTCCCAGTTCCGAACCACAACCAAAACTAAACTTTTCTTCTGAAAGGAAAGTAAGTCCGGATAACAAAACAAAGAAAAAGAAACGATGGAAGTCACTTGTGATAACAAGCACTAACCCTATCCCATGATAAATAAGAAACATATTCTAGAATTCCCTGAACTAAACTCGTAAGTCTTCAATTGAAACTTGTCAGAGGAATTGCTTCTGTAATCTCAATCAAGAGCATACAATGCAACAATTAGGGAACTTCTGGTCCAATCTTATCTTACATAATTTCATAGCTCCTAGTTGTCCTGATACGATCCTCCTTGATACCATAATTTCATCTATGACTATGCGGAGTTTTTCCTTCAAAAACAGACATAAAACCTCAAGACGGAATCTAGACATATTCGTCTAAAATTTTATCTTAAGCAGACTGGAAATTCAAAGATGGTACAAGATGGTCATTTTCTAGAGCAAACAAATTCCCAGACACTTTATTTTAAAAACGTAATGTACAATTAGCCCTGTCCCGCCGTATGACCCAGATTAAAATCTTGCACACGTCATCTACAATTGTCTCTGTCCGACAGAGGCATTCCATTCCAGATTCCAACCATTAAAAATCGTAAGCCGGCTATCGGTAAAAGACCTATACTGTCTTAATGGCTCAATAACCCAGAGCCAAAATAAGCAAATGTAAAAGCCTGGGTTGTCAAGTCCATTGACAATCCACACAGAACCGAACCGAAACGACTGACAACAAAGGTACAGAAATGATTGTACGATATGGAAGAAGCTCAAATAGCTCATTAGCAAAAGTGAATTGTCATATCCAATTTCCACTCGACGAACCTGTCTTGTTCGTAACTGTCCGTCCGAATCCTCATCAGAATCTCCATCGTGGACTACGTTTAAAATATCATATTTTCCTTGTTAATTCAGAGAGGCGGCAACATAATTTGCTGTATCACATTTCCTTATTAGAGACCACAAAATCAAGAAATTAAACCAATTAGTAATCGCTAAATTGGATCACCAATTTATCCTCGAATAAACTTTCGGCTAACCGCAAAATTCTTTGAACTGATTTCAACGATGCTGATCCAGTTTCTGGGATTTGGTAAACCGAGTAATCGGTATTCGGCCGAATATCGCTTAATTTGACCGAACCAAATATTCGGTACATGTACATCCCTGCAAAGCAAAGACAGTCATACCGTTACCGTTACATACTCTAATTTCTGAGAAACCGGTAAAAACAGGTCAATTCCTTTCTGATTTCTTATTCCATCCCACTCACACCAATAGACGTCAAGAAAAATTATCCGTTCATTGTCGTTTGGTTTTTATTGCGTCAAATAAGAGGATAGTCCATGTAGTACTTACGTTCTTGTCCTCCTGTATGACGTTTGACGATAGTCAAAGTAGATCATAAATTGAGATTCAACACTCAACCATTTAATTTGAACCGGAGCCGGGCCGGGCCGGGAATTGGGAACCAATGTTCCCAAGAGTAGAAAAAAAGAAAAAAATGAGTCTTCTATAATATCTTCTAATTCTAAAACGTTCTCTTTTGAAAGCGTTCAGCCTTCTCAGGATGGAATTCTAGAATGAAGAAAGCTAAAAATGTGTGGCTTTGGCCATTTGACAGGAACTACCTCCTTGACTACCTACTTACTTGACTTCCACACTGGGGAGTCTATCCTGTATTCACAATTCACACGGGAGGGTACACAACTGTCCAAGTTCTCCGTACTCCAGTATACCGTATACCGATACGGGCTATGTTCGGGATTCTATCAATTGGACAGACATTGAAATTTCTTACCAACGAAAAGCAAAATGGCGAATTCCTTAACTTAAAGAAACCAAAATGGTGGGTGAAGCACGGAAGATCATAATTCACAAAAAAAGTAACTCTGGGGTAACTCTAGACTTGTTATCAATCCCGAGTTGTACAATGGCGGAATTCAGATATCACACATTCTGAGTCAGAAGATGGTTTATCGTCTATTTTGACGGGAAAAGATCCCAACCCTGTGATGCAGGTTCAGAATTCACGTCATTTTGCAGAATGCATTGCTGCGCTATCACAGTCTAGTCGAGGATATACCAGACCCGGGGAATCGAACCCCGTCCTAACAGGTAGCAGATGGTAACCCCGTACTCCTATGCTGCCTCGGTTCTGGTATATAGGTTAGAATATCTTGACACCGTAAGAATGGCCCTTATGAGTTCAGTGAGAAAACCGGGTATTCATATTCCTAGCATCCTAGCCAACTTAAAGCCCAGATTCAGATTCCGAAAAAAACTAGAAGCTAGGATCTTTCAGCTGCTATGTTAGCTAATCTGATTCTTACCTCATCCTCCTCATCCACATCCACATCCTACTCATTTTAATTTCCTAAAACCTTCATTCTCTCTTCAGTCCAAGTCCATCCGTTGAACCAAGCCGACTCAACGATAGGCTGGACCCATAGCTGGGTCTCATCAGTTTTTTGTTTAGAATAGTTCATCTTACAAACAAATATTTCCCTCATCTCATAATTTAATAGCCTCGACGACTCTCTCTCTACCTCATCTTCAATAATCTGATCTGATCTGGGGATTCCTCTCATGCTGTGCGTCGTGAAGTGAACAAACATTTCAAATATTATTTTTCAAAAAAAAAATAATCTTTTTGAACAACAAAAGAAAAAGGAGGAGAAATTTAACTGTCGTGTATTTTAGGAACTCACTATGAGGACGGTTTGGTGTCTCATTCTATTCGGCTCACTCATTATTCATCACTGCTTCACAACAGTCTCAGGTACCATTAAAAAACTACCAATTACCGTTACCAACTACCATTGTGGGCCTAAGCTGTGCATTTCTAAACAAAACCGTACATTGGCGGTTCCCTGAGACCACTCTGAATATACTTAGGTCGATTGGAGCCTCTAGAGTAACTTTTCCAGAGAAGAGTCACCTTGTCGATATCTATTCAGGCCTTCGAGCCATTAATACGTTCAGCTAGCGCGAATATAAACTGAAAAGGTATAACTGACTATATCAGCAACTTTATTTGGAGAAACAATTGAGATATCTTCTAGCATAAGACGTTACAAGTTAGTCTTCATTCTTTTTTCAAAATTCGAGCACGTGTTTCGAACTTACGTGTCGTAATTCCGGTTTAGTTTTGGGCCACGTAGTAACTCATTCTTATAGTTTAAACTGATTTTAACTGTGGTAACATTCCTTCTCAAAACATTGAAGCTTTTAAAATTTATTCCTTGAGTACTCCCACTCAAATTAAATAGGAAGACGTCAACGTCAGACAGGCAGACACAAATTTTCTAGGCTAAGGTTGGTTATAGAATGTTTTCGCAAAATCAATCAACCATTCAGCTATCATCCCTCATTCTTGGCATCAACAAAAATCCTACCATCGACTCACAAGTCACAAACTGCATCCGCTCTCTCACTCATCCTCCGAATCTCAAATTACATGAGGATGGACCAAGAGTGATTGACAACGAAAATTTCAAAAATAGAGTTACGTGATTTCACTTATTAATATTTAATATCTATCGGAAATGTAAGACAATCAGATAGTATAGAAATACAAGTGTGAGTGCGCTTCTTAGCATACGCAATTATAAAATTAAAAAAAGAAAAGATCGGTTCTAAATATGTCCTGAACTGTTCAAATGAGATCTAGATCGCCTAGAGAATATAACTAAGATAGCAAAACAGTTTTCGAAATTCGGATATTTCGGATTAGTTAATTCAAAGAAACTTGAAAAACTCAATAGTTTGTCGATTTTAGAAAGGTGGAACTTCGAATCTAAATAGCTAAGCCTCAATGTTACATTGATGTCAAGCTTTCATTATTTCCTTTAATTTGTCCGGTGAGGCGTTTCTATTTTCTATTTCACTTCCGTATTTCGAATCTAAACGTTTTATTGCATTCATCACTTTTTGGAAGCATAATTTAATTTTAATTTAGCATAGTTAGGTTACTTCGTGTAAATTCTAAGCGCGGCAGATATCTAAACACAAGCTTGTACCCTGGACGAGTCGAATATTGATAATATCAATAATATGACCAAAAAGTAAAAAATCACCGACAACTAAAGTCGATATGGCTTGGATTTACCAAATTGTCTTTAAAGATAGAAAAATCCAATTGAAAAGTGAAAATCAGAGGCAATAATTACAAAAAATTAAAGCCGGAAATGGGGCGAACTTTTAAACTTCACCCCAAACCAGAGAAATCTAATTGAAAAGTGGAAATCCGGCACACGAATTATAGAAAATTGGAAAGATAGGAAATACCGGTCAAATCTTAAATTCCAACCAATAAATACAGATTTTTCACCGCATTCTTTTCACAAACTACAGAATTGTTCACTTAATCTTAAATAGTGAAATAAAAATCATGACATATATTCGTTGGTCAATGCACGTCTTGTCGTTCCATAAAATCAAGAACTTGATCAAATGTGGCAGATATACACTCTACTCTACACGTAATAAATGTAATGCAATTGAATGCAAGAATTTTATTTCCTTTCCTTGGTTCAGCCCGAAAATAGATATCTTGAACAAAAATAGAGTCACCCGAAAGAACATCAAATAGGACCTTCCTCCGGTTTATGTACTCTACTACACGTACCTCGGAAAAGTGTAAAGGGCACCTGCACACCCTAACCTAAATTTTGCACAGTTAAAAGAACGAGGAAGAAAAAAGAAGTAGAGAAGAGAACAAGACTTTTACTTCTCTATTCGTGTCCTCCTAGCATTAAGTCAGTAATAGAATTTTTTTTGCAAACTGCTTGGGCCTTTGGCCAACTGGGCCATTGCAAAATTTACAGCACTTACATACATTTTGACACGATAGAATACGGACAATGTAGCAGCATTGTTTCACTCAAATAAATGGCATGATATTAGTATTTGCAATTATTCGTCAGTTGCATGATGTGTCCCAATATCAGCAAGTTCCAATTCTTAGAAATTTAATTCTGTCTTTTTTAAATTCACAACTGTTTAGTATCGAAAAACCGGAATAAAAAAACAACATCGCAAAACCACACAAATAAAGAACGGCACACAATATTATTAATCGAAATCTCCTATGTGTAATGCATTTCCTAAGTGCACTATACAAATAAAGTACCATATTTACCGAAATAGAGCGGCTCTCTATTCCAAGCATTCTTTCAATGTATGTTCTAATTGCATGTCTCTATGTAAAACTCTTCAATTTAATTGTACAATAAAACAAAACACTTGACGGTTCTTTAATTTCGGGTGGGGGTCCTTCTAATTCGACAAGAAAATTGGGTTCGTGATTATTAGGTCATTCGAACATCTATGTAAAACTGTCATGTATCGTCCGACGCGAGTTGGTCGATTCATAGAATTTTAAAAACGGAATAGCAAAACGGATTCCTGAAAGTTGCAAAACTAGTGCGGTAACCTCCAGAAAATTGCGAACCGATCAAACATTTCATGTTTTCGCAGTGTCAAGTGTCAATCTATGCCGCTTGCTTTTCTATTCCGTGCATAAACGTACACGTTGGTACGTCTGTCGATTCCTATTTACCACACAAAAGACCTTTACGTTTCTCACGGTACTAAATTCTCAAAAACAATTTCGAATGATGAATGTCTAAAGGAAAATTTCCGAAAAGTTCTGTTGTTTCAAAACGAAGAACAGGATACCATATTACGGTTAAAAATCGGAGTAAGACTTAATATTTCCTGGAGAGATATGATCGTATTTCTAATCCCACGACTTGGCTGAAATTGGACCCTGGGGAAATTCCTTAACAAAGATATATGTGATCCATTTGGTCACCAATAATACCCTGACCTCTGGAGGTTAGGAGGTTACTAATGCCAACTTCTCGGCTTGAGATCTTCTCGGATCTTGAGAACCGGTGGCTTATCTAAGGTTTCTGGCTAAAAGAACTATTAGAAATGTCAAATAAACAATTCTAGAATCATCTCTATCTACAATTTTGACTCTTGACTTCCCATGTACCTCAAAGCCAACAAAGTTTCTTTTACATTTTGAATTTTACGCGACTCGTAAAACTAGACGACAGTCTATTGTGCCATTTTAGTTGAATTTGGCTAGAATCACAGACAGGAGAAGGCACCGTGTATTTTATGTCCTCCACGTCCACACATGTATCTATTTTAAGCTTGGTCTTATGACCTTAAAGCTATAATTGTCACACACTCACATTTACACACATCACACACAAAGAGATTGGACTGAGATAATAAATAATTGAATGTTATCCAAGAAAATAAAACCCCGGGAAGGGAATGGGTGCAAAATAATTTCATTTTTTTCTGATTCTGTTTCTAATGTACTTTTTGCCAATACATTTTTGGTGTCAAGATTTTCAAAGAAGTTTTCAAAAACAAGCGTTCAAAATTCCTTCTTAAGGAAAATATAGTAAAAAATCCTTAAGATGAATGTCTACATATAAAATTATCCTGTGGTACAAAATTACAATAGAAATCTCAGGGTGATTTCGGGTAAACTTATATCGCCGTGGCGTTTTCAAGATATTTTTCTGTAATCTCATACAAAAGTTCTCTTATAGGGAATATATCATGCATGTACCCGATGAATCAATAACTATTGACAAAACGTTTACACAGGTGAAGGAACTCCAACTGGAGAAGCTCAACCATCTTATTCCCAATGCAAGCCTTATGTGGATGCTGCTTTAAAAGGTGATATTCCAGTAGAGCCAAGCACCGAGGCTCCACCTAGTGATTCACAAATTGAAAAACCTCCAGACATTTCCGGAAAAGAAGCAGAGGATGAAAATAATACAAGTGAGGGAACAACTGAGGAAGACTCAGATGAATCCAAAGAAAAAGACAACAATACGAGTGAAGGAACAACTGAGGAAGATTCAGATGAGTCTAAAGAACACAAGCGGCCGCCAGTAAAAAAGGACCAACCCAAAAAGGGTACGCTTTTCCAAAATATTACTCTAGTGTTATATGCAGTACTTAAGGTTTCTGGGTTAAAATCTGGCAGGTCGGATGTTCGACTGTCAGTTTGACAGTGGAAACGTTTAAGTGAGAGCTACACTATTCAACTTTTCCAGCCCGACTATTATGATGAAATTTCTAAAAAATATTCGTTAAAAATTGTTGACAGTTATTTAAAAAATAATTTAGAGGAAGAAAACAACACGAGCGAGGGAACGACTGAGGAGGATTCCGATGAGTCAAAGGAACATAAACGAGCAGTAAAAAAAGCTGAACCCGCAAAAGGTATCCAATTACCCAGATTGATCTCTTCAATGGTTCTAACAAATATTTACCGCAATCGCTAATTTGTTTAGAAGACGAAAACAATACGAGCGAGGGAACAACTGAGGAAGATTCCGATGAGTCCAAGGAACACAAACGGCCCGCAAAAATAGCTGAACCCAAAAAAGGTAAGTTCCAAATGTTCCGAATTGACCTATTCTTTATTTTTTAACATATTTTTACCGCGATCATGAATTTGTTTAGAAGAAGAAAACAACACGAGTGAGGGAACAACGGAGGAAGATTCAGATGAGTCAAAGGAACATAAACGGCCTGTAAAAAAAGCCGAAGCAACAAAGAGTAGGTGCCGAATTTTTATGATTTCAAGTGTACTCCATACTTTTTACCGAGATCTATGAATTGTTTAGAAGAAGAAGAAAACAACACGAGTGAAGGAACAACGGAGGAAGATTCGGATGAGTCAAAGGAACACAAACGGCCTGTAAAGAAAGCTGAAGCAACAAAGAGTACGTTCCGAATTTTAATGATTTCAACTCTTCTTCATATTTTACCGAGATCTATGATTTGTTTAGAAGAAGAAGAAAACAACACAAGTGAGGGAACAACAGAGGAAGATTCAGACGAGTCGAAAGAGCATAAACGGCCTGTAAAAAAAGCTGAACCAGAAACGAGTAGGTTCCAAATTTATCTTTTCAGTTCTAATTCCCGTTCATATTTTTACTGAGGCTTCTAATTTGTTCAGAAGAAGAAGAGGAGAACAACACGAGTGAAGGAACAACAGAGGAAGATTCCGATGAGTCAAAGGAGCATAAACGGCCTGCAAAGAAAGCTGAGCCTCAGCCTACAAAGGGTAAGCGTCAAATTATTTCCTAAAATATAACATCTATAAAATTACAACTGACATATTATTTTTTAGAGGAAGAAGAGAATAACACAAGTGAGGGAACAACAGAAGAAGATTCAGATGAGTCAAAAGAACATAAACGACCAGTGAAAAAAGTTGAGGAAGATGAGAACAACACGAGTGAGGGAACAACAGAGGAAGATTCTGACGAGTCAAAAGAACACAAACGACCAGCAAAGAAAGTTCAAGAAGTCGCGGACAACACTAGTGAAGGAACAACTGAGGAAGATTCAGATGAGTCCAAAGAACACAAACGGCCGGCTGTTAAAAAAGTTGATGCTAACAAGGGTAAGTCTTTTGAAATGTTGAACAGGTTTTCTAAATCATAATCATAATTATGAATTTAAAATTAGATGATGACGACGACAAGGAAGAAGAAGGAGGTGAAGTAGATGACGATGGGAAACCAATCAAGAAACACGAAAAATCAAAGAAAAAGGAGCCAGCACCAAAAGAAAAACCTGCCAAAGCAGAAGGTAAGGTACGCGCAATTTCATTTAAACTCAACCCTACCTTTTCACAATAACCGTAAACTAAAAAATAATATTCCGTTTTTTTAAATCTAAATAGCCAGTAAAAAAGACTCATCCGACACTGACGAAGACGGATCTCCAGAACCAGTTGGAAAAGATAAGAAAACGAAAAGTAAACGGGACGCAGCCGTTCCCAGTCCTGTGGCCCACAAAACTGACGAGTCCGAGTCTTCAGAAAGTCAAGAAAAAGAAGTTGAAAAAAGTCAGACAGCCACTAAAAGTAATTCACCTGTTAAATTACTTCGACAAAATTATCTGAATAATATTAAAAAGTTCCTTACAAAGCAAAATCCCTAGAAATTCTAAACAAAGCCTAAACTATATGTTATCTCGTTAGGTCCAGAAACAGGTGCCTCTGTAAAATCTAAAAAGACTGCCGCCACGAAGAAGCCGGAATCATCCGAAGAAAGTGATGAGGATGATAAAAGGAGCAAAAAAGGAAAAGACGACGACGACGATAGTGACGAAGACGACGATGAGGATGATAGTTCGGAAGAAGATTATGTCCCTCGATCCAGAGATCACCTCACCAAAATCTTAGGTTTAGATGATTCCGACAGTACGATGGAAACTTTCTCCATGCTTCAAAAGGCGACGCAAACGACACTCAGGGAACTTAAAGGAACTTACGAAAGTGCAATCAAACCCTTAGAATTCCTTTACAAATACAGAGATTTGAGCAATCGACATTTTGGAGGTAATTTCCATTCATATTTCACTCTACAGGAAAATGATACCTGCATTAATACGACTAAAATCTAAAATGCGATACTTATTTCTGCTATTACTCTAGACCCCGAAATATTTTCGAAACCCCTGGTCGTTTTCATGGGACCCTGGTCTGGTGGCAAATCAACGATTATTAATTGGCTTCTCGGAATTCAGGATCAGGAAAACGCTCTTCGGACTGGTAAGCCTTCGTCGAATTGTCACTCCTGGCAATTCGACAATACAAGAAAAATCCAAAATAGCGCCATGTTGCTATTTAAAATTTGAATACAATAGGTGCTGACCCATCTCCAGCACAATTCAACATAATGATCTGGGGAGAGGAAGACGAAGTATTGGATGGAACTCAGTTGGCTGCTGATTGGACATTTTCGGGACTTCAGAAATTCGGGCAAAATTTCTTGGACAGACTCCGCGGTCGGAAATTGCCTACCAGGCTGCTGGAGAAGGTTAGAATTTGTAACAAATTCATTTCGATTCACAGGTTCAACTTTGGACTGTCAACACGGCGCGGCGCCTAATGACAAACTGGACTGATGTCCACCTGATTGGTTACTGTGTGAAGCTGTTTTCATGACTTCTCCAGTAGCCTGTTAGGCGGGCAACTTTCTAGAACTCAACCATCATGAACATCAGGACATCCAACCGAGTATCGCCATCCGAATTATTTCTCTAGCTTCTATTCATTTATGAAAAATTACCCTAAACATTTTTCAAAATTGTTTCCCAAGGTAAATTTAGTGGAAATCCCTGGCATCTTGGAAATCAGAAAACAAGTCGAAAGATCATTTCCCTTCAACGATGCTTGTCAATGGTTTATTGACAGAGCGGACTTGCTCTTTTTGGTCTACGACCCTGCGAAACTCGACATTGGGCCAGAGACAGAGGCTATTCTTGACCAACTGAAGGTAAGTCAAACAGATATATCCTAAAAATAATTTCTGCATTTATCCCAGACCAGACACACAGATATTATACCGAGGCTTATTTTGGTCTCCAGGGACGTGAAAACCAAGTGCGAATTATTTTGAACAAGGCTGATACAGTTAAACCTGATGAACTTCTTCGGGTACAAGCCACGCTTATTTGGAACATCAGTCCACTTATGTCCAGCTCAGAGCCACCTATCTTGTAAGTCATTTACAAAATAGTCATCCAAATAATTCGGGTGAAAAATTCTGTGTACTCTACTCGTATCGTGTATTATATGAAAATTCTGTTTGGGTTCAGGTACGCCGCCAGCCTTTGGGACAGACCTCTCCAGTCAGATTCACCTGTTTATCTACTGACAAGTCATGAAAATCATTTCTTGAAAGATATTCGTGATGCGACTGAGAAACGAGTCGAGACGCGCATTGCGGCTGCCCGCCGTTTTGCCGTTCGAGTACGAAATCATGCGAAAATGTGTGACTGCTACCTCAATACATACAACAACCATCGCTCATTCTTTTCCAACAAGAAGAAAATCTCCGATGACATCATCGATCATCCACAGGTTCGTTCGTTCAAATTTAGAAAAAATATTAACAATCCAATCCGTGTTTCTAAAATATGTATCCATGTTAGAATTACCATATCTACGAAGGACTCTCGACCTTGACCAACATCTCCCGCTACGATCTCCCTGACCCAGACACTTACAGGGATTTCTTCCGACTCAATCCATTATGGGAATTCCCAACTCTTGCCTCAACCTGTACATATTTCAAGGGTTGTCCCATCAACAAATTGGATATTGCCATCGCGTATGAACTCCCTGAACTCTTGGGAAAATTTAGAAGACAACGTGAGTCTATTCTAGCAGCCAGTAGTCAACCCAAAGTAGTTGTGCCTGGAACACCACCCAAGGCAGGTGCTAAGTGGAAGATCGAAGTCATAGAACCACCTGCCCCACCTCCAGCCACAGGTTCAGCTGCAGCACCCAAAAATAGATGGAAGAAAGATGTGCCAGAGGATGAAGTGGCAGCTCCAGCGCCACCTCCTCCACCAGCAGGCCCTACGAAACCAAAGTGGAAAAAGGAAGTGGTAGAAGAACCAGCGCCGCCTGCCGCTGCTGCACCAGCTCCAGCTCCAGCTCAAACCACAGCACCACCGAAGAATAAGTGGAAAAACGATGTGGAAGAAGAGGTAGCACCACCAACACCTGCCGCCGCTGCACCGACTTCAGCACCACCCAAAAATAAATGGAAAAAGGATGTACCAGAGGAGGAAGCAGCAGCACCTCCAGCCACTCAAGCACCACCACCTACTACAGCACCACCCAAGAACAGGTGGAAAAAAGAAGAGTAAATCCGTGCTTGGCTCGGCCGCCGTTACCACCAACAGATTAATCAAATGAAGGACAAACAATCAAGAAACTGACGATGATGAAAAAATAAGACTCAAAAGTGATTGAATGAAAAGTGATCTGTTGGCTCAAAACCTGGAGATTAATTGTATTCATCTGTCTGAGGCAACAAAAAAATATATTGATGTGGGTAGAAATGTAAAATCTCAAATGATTAAATGGCTCAAAGGAAGCATATGAAACAAATCATGACCATACTCAACATTTCTGTCCAAATCTAATAAAAAATAAGTCTAAAAACCAAATGAAACAAAGACGAGAACCCAATGACAAAATACGAGGGGGTGCCTTAAGTCAAAACAAAATACTACTGCCCACTAGGTAGGTACCAGAATTTTGATAAGTAAATAGTAATCAAAAATCATATTATACGTGAAAAAAATTTAAATCATGTAAATAAACTAAGCTGTAAATAATAATTAAATTACAGATAAGAATGTTCAGAACTTATTCCTCTTTTTGGGAAGCATTTGTGATTTTTGATTAGTTAGAAAAATGTCAAGATTAGCTCTTCGCAGCGTCTGTTCTTGTAATGCTGGTACGACATTAGTTAGGTAATAATAAAGTTACACAAGGTCTGGGATTTTCGTAAAAAATTATAAGAATGTGAAATAATTTTTTGTGTAAAATTCTAGAAACTTAGCTATTTTCGTAACAGCGGCGAAGAAAATATCGTGTGCCTCAATTACTGCTGGCCTAATAGTATATAGTAATAATATAATGAATAATTTCTAAGTTAAAATGTAATTAATGCCGAGTAGCGAATGTGGGTGGATGAATTAAAAAGAAACTGATCAGTGTGTTTACAATCATTTGTCTTGTGGTGGTGCTAAAATAAATAGAGGGTGCAAAATACTTGCCATAGAAAAATATTTGTGAGAAGACGTGATGAGAATTTGTACAGGGAGTTCAAGCCATAAAGGTCAAACTCAAGCTCAAAATTCGGGGATGGAATATTAAATTATTAAAATTGTGTGTGGTGATTGAAGTATGTTGTAAAAGTGTAATGAGTTAATAATACGGAAAAATAAACAATAAAATCACACATAAGTTAATTGCCCTGGTCTTGTCTTATATTATAATACAATTTTCAAAATCATTTAACTTACATTTGGAGTCACTTCCTTCAACCAAGCATCAGCCTGTTCATCAAAATCAATTTTGCATGCTTGACGCAAATCATTGGCAGCCTCAATCCAGTGACCCAAAAGACTGAAACAATACAATTAAATTAGTAATTAGTAACCGAGCATTCTCATACAGGAATTATTAACAATTCTTTGTACCGGTGAGCACGTCCACGAAATTTGTAAGCAACGGCAGAGTCTGGGTTGATTTGTAGAGCTCGATTACAATCCTTAATGCAAGCATTAGGTTTTTTCAATTGAATGTAAGCCTGTCCTCGTTTGGCGTGCAAAAGTGCTGAACCTCCATTCAACTTAATGGCTTCTGTGTATTTAGCGATACACTCTTCGTAGTTTTGCTCACCGTACAAGCCAACAGCTTCCATTTTGTATTCGTTGGATTTATCCATGTCTTCCTCTGAAACGGAAGCGTCTGGGTCTCCCATCTCTTGTTCCGGGTTTACCTGATCAGGCTCTGTAAATGGTTAATAAATACTCTCTATCTAATATCTCTTTAGGAGTTGGCCGTACTTCAAATTTCAACGTATTGGGTGTCAATATTTCAAAGTGGACGTTTGTCGCTTTGCTCACTTGCTTAGCTCTATTGAAAACGTTTTGTCACACATGGGCACTAAAAAATTATTGGGGTGAAAATTTAATCGCTACACCACAGGTTTTTTGAAAATACGATTTCCCGAAAGTCTGTAGTGTTTGGATCTGGGATGTACGATGTACATCATTCGTTAAAATAAGGAAGGGCGACGAATAATTAGAATTACCGAGTATGTCTTCCTCATCAAGTTCAGGGTATGGCTCAGGTTCCTCTTCCTCTTCTGGTTCGTCAACAGTTGGTGGTGGCGTGGCCTGTGCCTTTGGAGGTGTTTGAGTCTTAAAATCCCCAGCTCCTGGCGGCTTTGGTTGGGAAGGAGATGAAAGCTGTTAGTTTTATAATCGTTAACTAATTAGTTCGTCTCCACTCACAAAACCGTTATGGCGGTACGTTGGGTGACTGGCTAATGTCATGCCAGAGCCAGACCCAATACCGTTACCGTTGAGTCAGTCGGGCTTAAGTTATGTTCACATCAGAAATTATACGTATTGTATTATTAATAATTAATGTACGAAAATTTGAGTAAGACTATCCAATATCGATTGAATTGGAAATCCAATTTGTCTCAAACATTCCGGTTAATTTGGCACAGGCTACCAGTTTTTCTGCTCTTGGTAAATGAGACAGTAAATCGCGTTCTGTGCCTTTCCTTTTCCAATTCGATAGGCCTAAACCCCATTAACGGATTTATAAAACAACCGATAATCAATGAACTCCGGCTTCTACATTAGTATTTATATTTTTAAATAAGTTATTTCCTCGCAAATAGAGACAATGGAACATGTGGGTTGTTTTCGAATTTTCAAACTTTAACATATCGATTTTCTCTCCCAAATATCTGCTCTTCAGTTATTTATTTCCCTTTATTTCCCTTACTTAAGTCCCCTACTTGGTCAATATTCAACTCCCAACTTTAATGACTAAAATCGGTCCAGGGTCTACCGCTGTATTCTTGTTTTTTATTATTTCATAAAAATTTTGATTAAATGGGTAAAAACAAAAAGTGTTCGAAATAAAACGACAAGAATCGTGAAAAACATTTAAGATTTTGTTTATTTGATAGAATGTGGCTTTGTAAGCTTTATTCCACCCAATCTACAAAGGTAATGCCAATGCTAGAAAATTCTCTACCAAGAAAGACCCCAAGTGGGATTCCAGAACCTCTGGGTGTTTTTTATAAAACGTCTAATGCCAAATGCGAAGAAAGATAGGGACAAGGGGCGTGGGTTTGACAATAAATACTGGAGATAATGTATTTAAAACATGCCCTGCCACTGATACTTAGTAACATTAAAAGCGAAATGGATAGAGCGGGTCAAAAACACAACACGGCATTTCTGCTTTCGTAATTTCAAAATGAAAAACCCTCACCTATGTGAACAATTTAAAGCATGGTTAAGTTCCAAAATAAAGATGAAATTGCTATAAATAAACTAATTAAAATTCATTTATCATCATCACTGATGACATAATAAATCATAAATTTCACCTTCGCCCCCATTGACACGAGGTATTCCTTGAAGAATCCCAAGTCTGGATGGTCCAACATGTCTGGATGAGTTTTGAGAACAGTGACGAAGGTTTGGATGCTTGACAGCAACTCCGGAGCTAGTTGGTACTCACTCATTTTCACAACTGGTCACTCTGACCTTGACCTGACCTTTTCAATCGGACGAAGACGGACTGGAAATCCTGAATTGAACGGAACGACGGAGAAAGGTGAGTTTTCGGTCAGTGACTCTTTTCGGACTGAAAGTCAAAAGAAGACGAGAGAATTTTGATAGAATTCACACACCGCGTCTCAACTGCGTCGGCTCACCCTAGCTCGAACCACACTCTCCAACTACAGGGTGGGTCAAAACTAACCAACCCATAAGAACACCACACTCGTCTTGAATAAACAACGAAAATGGTCAATTATAACCCAGGGGTTAATTCTTAAGACGAGTTTTATGACGGCCTTTATAAAAACACTAGGGATTATACCCTGGACGTGTTATCTATCATGGGTTGTGCAATGACGGAATTCGGATATCACGCAATGTTAGTTAAATGATGCCTATCGTCTTACTACGAGGGTGAATGCCTCCAACCCTACTATGCTATGCTGGTTTGAAATTCATATAATTTTCGGGAATATTACTGCACTGTCAGCACGTCACACCAAATGCCTTTTTAACTATCATTGGGCGTCCTCGTTCTATATACACTTCTTTCATGCGCCGCGTCCGAGCACTTGAGAGATTTATAAAAACGAAATTGGAAATTGTAATTAAAGACCAGACTTTAATTCTTAAGATGAACTTTTTGACCCTTCTTATATTAATACTTGCTCGTACATAGCTTAAATTAAACATCAAGCCCAACCAGTAGAATTACGTGGCAGTGTTTGCGCTATTTTCATTTCATTATAAACCAAAGCGTAAGGATAAAAGTTTCTCCCGACTTGCATTGTATTGAT
>JAQGCA010001325.1:0-18262 GCA_034698945.1 Protaphorura quadriocellata
TCTTGACCTTTGAATCTGGGTGGTGACCCCGTGGGGAATCGCCATTTGGGGGTGGGGAATTATACGTGAACTTAATGATGGTAAGGAGGAGCAAGTGGTATTAGGCCTTAGTTGTGACTTTTCCCAGCCCATTTTCAAATGGGCATTACGCCTAGTATCTGAATAAAACCAAAATTGGAACTTGAGACTAGAAACTTATACGAATGGACAACGTGAAGATAACTATAATTTATACCTTCTTATTTAACAAAATATAATATTAATCTTTGGTGGAATTTTAAATATTTCACATCTTAATATCTGCATATTTTCCACAATTTCTAAAAATCCAAGACCCCAAAATTTTAAGAATCAAATTGCGCTCTTCGAAATCTCAGTTTGGTAAAATATACGAATGAAGAGAATAAACATTGCGCCCTTGAGGAACGAATACGGGTCAAATTCGTGTCAGATAGAGTCTAAAATCGCATCCATATTGACCGATTCGCGTAGCCAAACTCTTCGTTACCGGGATTCGCGTAACTTGGACCATTGTCCATATTTCTGTGGTAAATAGCAGGAGGAGAGGTATTCGACAACTCGAACATCTTTAATTAGGTGAAAACTGACAATAATTGTAGGCAGAAGGTGTTTTCAATGGCAAGCAGTTATTTTGTCCTTAAAAAAATTGACACACAGTTATTTTTATCTACCTTCCTACTTGCGATAGTGGTATTTAGAGCACCGTGCTACAAAAAGTCTGTGCCACGAAAAGACTCGCCATGAAAATTCCGGACACCACGTTGGATGGCCTTCCAATAATCTAAGTATTTACTTCTGGTTGTTCAATTTCACAGAGAAATAGCATCATGACAATTAACTAACTAATAATCCACTTTCTTATTTTCAGCGTTAAATTTTTAACTTTGAACGGCTGAAAATCTGGTTACAAACTCAGATGACTCGGAGACACGAATATTTAATACCATTCATAATATTGAGAGTTAAACACCTGGGTAGTAGCCTACGATTCCACTAAAACTTGCCAAACCTAGGATTTAACCGCAACAGCTCTAGTTCTTTAATTGCCAGCAGTGAAAATTTTCTACACAGCATATTCGGTTTGATTATACCACTCGATACACAAGGAACAATCTTGTTAGATTTCATAAGCGTTCTACGAAGTGAATGCAAGCTTTCAATAGTTTCAACCAAATGGCATAATATGTTCCGATTACATATCTACGATTCAACAACTCCGTTTTCTGTGTAAAAAAAAATAAAAACTCTAAACTTTTATCATTTACTCACCCATCACATCTAATTCCGGAGAAATCACTTCAACTGCGTTGACAATATTGGATGTTTGGACCAAAATGTCCGCAACACGTCCATATTTGTCTTTCCAACTTCCAAAGTGATTCATACCACTGTCACAGGCCTCTTGAGGGCATGGTCCTTGGCAATAGGCGACCGAACATCGGACATGAATATGGTCTCGTTCTGGGAATTTAAAGGCAGGGAATGTGGCGAAATGAAGCGTCATTTGATTTCTGGATTCAGCGGGTAATCGTCGACGCCGAAAATTAGGAACCAAGCCCCTATCAATTGAACAGCCAGCTGAATCCAAAATTGGTTGAACGCGACTACCGTCGCTGGTTGTACGAGATCCATCATGTGCAGTACAGTTCACTACACGAGCATCGTATCCACCTGTTACAAAAAAGGTCATCATCACATTATGACGGGAAAACAATTAAGCTAATTAATTGCGAAATTACATTCACAATAAACATCAAAATTCGAGGCGATAATTTTACTGTATAATACGTATGGAAAATATTAATTAAATGAAACATTTTGTTTCATGTATCCTAAGTTGCAGGTTTTCGAAAAAGGCTGATAAGAACATTTTGTATGGGATTGAACGTAAAATCCAGGAAACAACTCGTGTAAAACGAACACAAGACCGGACCGGTGTTGGTTTTTATGGCAGAGGTGCAAAAAGTCTTTTAATCAATCAATGGTAGTGTCCAATTAGGCCGTAAAATCTTTCGCCAGTGTTTAATGATAATATCATTTGACACCAGCTTTTAGGAATGTCAAATATCATAAACGACAGTGTAGGGTTTAAAAATTGTTACCAATCAGTCGATTGGAAATCTACCTTGGGTTCCATTGTAAGTGAATTTTTAGTGTAATCTTATAACAAATTAAAACTATAGGTTGTTTTTACAGTTTTTGAGCCACTCAAATTACAGCTGTAAGCGTGTGAATCGTAATTGTAAACTACTGGGTTCTGTTTACTAATCAACAAATCGTACCCAATTTCTTTACATTCTGAAATCGTTGCTCAATTTTCTTAATTAATTAGATACAAGCTGTATTACGCTATATAAACAAGAAATACTTTCACAGAGTGAATGATTGTGAATTCGGCATCTTTAAATTCTATTTAGCTCACATATGACAGAACACTTCTATTTCACAATTTCATTCCAAATTGAAGCATTTTAAATTTTAGACGCAACGACACTTGAAATGCTGGGTAATAAACAAACACCAAACGAGTCAAGACAGGTTTGATAAGGTGTGATACTGATGCTGCCAGCTGTGGAATCTCAAATGATTTGAATTCTGTGAGTTGTGGGCCGGATGGATGTCTAGAATTTATTGTCTGTATCTTGCACAATTTTATTTTTTGAATTTTTGTTTATACGGTTGTTCGTTTATATTGACTACTAAATAGACACCACAGTCTTTTCTTCAGATAGCGGTTACTGATACTGAATTATTATTCTCGCTTGTAAGGTTTCTTAAAAAGAAAGTTTCGAGCAGAAAAATATAAGAGCGATGTATAATGTGTTAGTAAGATACAGTGAGTGATATTCGACAGTTTATGATCTCAACCTATTTCTGGTATTTCAGAGAACTAAAGAAAATTCTTGTGAAATACCATGAGAAAATCTTTTCGAATAGTGGTAATTCATGGTAAGATCATTCAAGTCAAAACATTCTGTTGGGACTGCAATTGAAAATCGTTCATAAATTCTTGGAAGGATATTAACATGTAGCCAGTTATTTTGGATAATGTAAAACATTTTATTTTCTCACAGATTGCGTCTCATGTAACGTTATACTAAATAAATTTCTTGATTAATATATCAATATAGTTGCACTTGCAAAGCGCCTCTTGAAAGACGTAACGTTTCGTCGTGAAACTTTCAGTAGATACTCAGCTTATTTTATTGAGAAAACTAGATTATGACAGTAACTTTTTCAAAACGGGCACATCTCAATGTTATAATGTGAATTGGTTAATTTAATTTTTGTGGTATTAATTGTCATTCAAAATATTGTCAATTAAAATGAAATAGCTTACGAGAGACTTTCGTTGAGACGACAATTGTCACGTCTTCTCCAACTTGGACAGGTTGGTCATTTTTAGATTTCGGGGATGGATCCTTCCCACTTAAAATTTCCATCCATGCTTCTCCAATTTTTGTATTCCCTGGAGACCCAGTTTTGACAGATTCTTTCATTCTCCGTCCTTGACGTGATTTTCTAGGTGGTATGTCGCCAACCAAACTAAATTAAAAATATTTAGAACTTCATTATAAAAACCCAGAAGATTAACGTTTCAATTAAAATGATTCGTGGAAACAAACTTGGACCTGATGTTTTCAACAGGTGGAGATTTTGTTTCTACGCAGGAAACAGCCACTTTGTCGTCAATTATTTGCTGGAGATAGGCAGAGTATTGTATGTAAAGTCCCACTGTGTGCCGCAAATCGTTTTCCAAATTCTTTTTAAAAAATGGGTGTATAAATTTAGGCTCAGTAGATTAACAAAAGTGGTTTTGTAAAATTAGTGGTTTACGTCATTCAGAACTGTCATCCGAACTCCACATTGATCTAATGGCAAAGAAAATGTCGAATTCTCTGAGGTTTGATTTGAGATGACACTGCCGCAGGCGGAATCTTCTGCGTAATCCAGAGCGTAGATTCGTCCCCGAAACTTATTCCGGAAGTAACCCGTTATCGTAATTTTCTCTTGGTCGCACTGAGCAATGAAACCTGAAATTCCAAAATTAGAAACACAAATTTCAGATTCAACTTCTCCGATGATTTCGATTCAGAGACGATTTAGCTCACGTTACCTTTGTAACTTCTCTGCACATCATTTTCGCCTGGTTCGTCAAAATCATTGCTCTCGAATTCACTCTGAGTCGGAGTTTCACTTTCCTTTACATTTGGAGTCAGAAAATCTTCAGGATTTGTTTCTTCAGAAGGCAGACGAGATGACAAACAGATTGGAAACACCACCAGTAGCAGAGCAACCTGTCCAGTTTTAAAAGACAATTAAGTACCAAGGCGTAATGAAAATATTAAGTTACATGGGATAGTACATTACCCCTACTATTCACCGTGGTACTTGAAGACAAAAGTGTGATATTCATTATACGTTTCATCTGATAATCTGATATGGAGTTGAAGGAGCGACGCTGCGCACACAGTCATGCTAGTCTTTATTGAGGACGTGTTAATCAACACAGGACAAACGCAATTTAATCTAATAATTTGATGGATTTTGGCGGAACCCAAGTTATAAGAAATTGTTAGAATAAATCATGTTCAATTTAATCCGATAAAGAAAACACCAAAATTTATTTAAGTTGACGTAACATGAATCCTTGTAACCACGAAAAAAATGCGACGAAGAATTGTACGTCTTTTCTGAAGCGCCCTGTACATAGCGAGGAAATTAGTAGACTAGACACTCATATTTTGATAAAACTTGTGCCCCCAGCCTATCAGTATCGTTAATAAATTCTCGACTCTGAACGCATTAATTAGGGGTAATAGATGACAGACTTTCGTATATTCGCACAAACGAATATTATATTAGAACTGGAACATCGTAGTACAATCCGCCTGTTTGCAACAGTTGACCCTAAATCTTTGACCCAATAAAAAGTCTACCTATCTATCTATTCATCTATAATATTTAAATAAAATCTTATATTCCAATTTTTACATTACGATACTAGGTGAGCTCCTCCATAAAATTCTTTGCGTAACGTGTATCTCACTTTTATCCACAAAACTCGCAAGGGCAGTCCGTTCCTACGTTCAAATGCATCAGTACTACATATTATACAACCCGTACCCACTACCTTCTTTAAATGATGACAATAGCACGGAATATATCAAATATTGTGAACGGAAAATTTGTTAAAAAATGCGATAAAAAAGTTTTTGGATTGACCGTGAATTCCCAGAAATTAATTTCTAATTCGATCCACTTTGAATATAATAAACTTTACCACTATCGCTATGAGTCCAATTATTGTTAAACACTGATGCAATTACAGTTCCCCCGAACCCTGGAAATCAATGTCAATTACCCAAAGAAGTTCTGTTTCAGCTGCCAGTGAAACCTCGTTGATTCTATTTTACAGTGTCACCGGACTCCGGTCGCCCAGTTGACTTTTTCGACGGTTAGTTCTTTTTTTTACTAGCGTTTCCAATGTTGTGAGGTCTATTTAACACCTTCACTGAATTGATTAGCTGGACCATAAAATTTTCGAAGGAAAGATGATTTAATTCTGATTCAATGACTAACTAATAGCTCAAAGCAAAACTCGACGAACATTACGTAAGCATAATGAAAATCTCAATATTATGTAACAAATTCTAATTCTAATCATGATGTGAGAAAATATGCAAGTTAAAGTAAATTAAGTTGTGTTTTATTAACGAAAGTAAATTATTTACAATGTAATCCTTTCGGGTTGAAAAGTTGTGACGCTGGTCACGCCCCGTTTAACAATTTTTGAATGAAGCCAAAACATTTGGCATTGCGGCCTGTGACCTCAAGAGATGATAAAAGTCTCAATAATATGATACGGGTTATGCGACAAACTCTGAGGTCACACGGAGAGGACAGGGGACATATTTCGACCACCTGCGATGTCTCAAAGAGATCCGCATGCTTGAAAACAAAATGACCCAGGTGAGCAACAACACAAAGATGAAAATCACTACACTGACTCTTTTTGACGTGCTCTATCGAGGTACACAACTCGTGACCCGTATTTGGCCCATTTGTTTCCTAATGCTATTTGATTCAAGTAATTCTGACTAATAGGTTACCGAGTTAATTCTAAAAGTGAAAACGTTTTCCGTCGGCCACATGATGTAATAAAATGTTGGTAATGTTTAATTTCGCAAAGTCAAATAATAATTTGCTTGTGGCAGAAAGTTGGAATATTTTCTAGTATAAAATGAGAAGCCATTTAATTTGGAGGACCGCCATACTTATATACAAACATTTGAGTATTTCTTATTGGTTCTGTTCGATGTGAGCGGATTTTTGTTACAGTCTCCCTGAAAAAAGGTCCCTCGACGGAAGCATCAGAGTATTTTGGGTCACATGCACAACAGGTCACATGCACAACAGTGTACTAAATTTAAGGCAGCACAATACATTGATAGTTGCGACTACAAGGGCCTTCAATGGGCAAGAAACTATTCACGATTGTTTTATTAGGACCCATTTGGCGGCCGTATCTACCATTGGATAGGGATACACAAAATTTATTTCTTCGTGGTAATCTTTAAAAGGTATTTTATCGCTTCTCTTAGCAGAGCAGGTCGCCAATACATATATTGACATTGACATTCAGGGTTGACCTTTTGTCAACCCTGAATGTCCCCATACTTGGCATCTCGAGTTGGATTCAGAAGCATTGTCCAGAAGACCAAGATCAAGACGAGCAATTTTCAATGGATCGAGACCTTCCTTAAAAGCCATTAGGATTTTCTTGTTATATTAAACATATATCAAGAATAAGACAAGTTAATCCGATTGCTTCATTATAAATTACCAATTGTATGACGACTGATATTTCTGAAACCGCTGTTTTTCTGTGAATTTGACGAAATCGTCAAAGTTACGAATCTAATCCGAAAAGAATTGTCTACATTCTTGTAAGAATACCGGATTGCCCTGATCGCGGTCTAGCAAATAAAACTAAACTTGAAACTTCAGACGTTGACGTTGTACCTAGATGCCAGATACAGAGACCGGTATTTGTGCTTGGAAGTTAGTCTAATAGATTAAGTATGGAGTGGTGTGAAAACGTCTTAAAACCGAAATCCGATATCTACAATTAGTGCAATCAATGTTCTTAAAATAGGTGGAATTTATCAAAATAGATTTATGCTTTATACAATGAAGCAAGCAATGTAAGACAGACCGAAAAATCTAAACCTAGAGTGTCAAGATCATTAAGTATCCTGACTTCTAGAAATAATTATTACTCCTCGGGTATTTATTTGGAACTGGATGGTACGTACAGTACTTGAATTGACTTATTTGAGTATGACCAATTTGTCGGCAACTAATATTTCGGTTCACTACAAGAAATTCTTGAAAAATTGCAAACATGCCACTCAAGGTATATTCTACTTAGAATTCCATAGTTCGAATGTTGTAGAAGCTAGTGATCTGGACTCAGAGAATAAGTTTATGTATCGGCAAGGATAATTGAAATACAAGCTAGTCCTGAAGATTTTAGCACGTAAGAAAGAATTCCCTGTAGGCAAAATTGTCGACCACGTGTAATAAGATATGGGGATGTAACTACTGACCTGGAATGAGAACAAGCGGTTTTTGAGACTCTTGTCAGATGTCAACGCGAACTTCATTCTTTCTGTTTTTGTCCAATCTGCTCTTCTCAATGCTTGCCTTCCACTCGACTCCTTCAAAAATGTGACACATTCGTGTCCAATCCTCCACCATACATGCAGGAAGCCACAAGTGACAAGGGTTATCGGAGTGTCGTCGCCAAGCCACTCAAAGTCAATCACTCGGATCTATGTTACCTTTTTCAGACATTTCATCAGCTGAAAATATAAAGAAAGCACATTTTCTTTAAGTTCGCGTGATTCTAATCTCAGGTTTGACAGATAACATGCATTATGTTACAGACATATTCGTTAACAAAGTTAAAAGTACGGTAATGTCAATTTTATTCTATTCTGATGTTAGCTGGGGATGACAGCTTCTTCCTTCCCTGTGTCACAACTGTAAGTTCATTTATCGTTAATGCCAAACCGAATAATTCGGTTTGGCATTGTGAATACAATTATTGTATTCACAAAGCACATACCTTTCCATCAAATGGAGATATCCTTCCGCCTTATTCTTAAATAATTCGATTGAATTATGCAAAATTTGAGTTTTCCTAGATTACATACGAACAACGCAGCTGCTTAATTCAATTTGAGATTGATAAAACGAATAAACATTTTTAACAGGAATTGTCGATTTCGTATTGAACTTAGAATGACCAGGTCTCTCATTTTCATCTTTTGGGTAAGTTCTGAGTTTACGAAGAAATTAAACTAGAAAAAGCCTCAAATGTGTTTCTTGTTTTTTTTATTCTCATTTTACACGCACTGATATTAGAAATAAATGTAGTCTCTAGATCAGCAAGTAAATCATGCGTAACAACTACACATATTAATTCAACGGACAGTAATTTATAACCAGCCTTACGACACGAGATCGTAGGTAGATCTTATTTGAATAACGATCGATGTATTGATCCATCGTTAAATGTTTTATAGACTTGACATAAACTCGATTGGATTTACGAGGCATCAATAAAATCATTAAAGTTAGTAATAATTCATCTTGCTACGAGCACAACTATGATGAGACTCAAATCTGAATGAATCTGAAACACGTTTTTACGGTACACATGACATAAATGGACAAAAACATAAGATTGGAGAAGAATACACCGGAAGACATGCATGCATTACTAGAGCAGAAGGCCACATGTCCATTAACCCATAGTTTTCTGAACCAACAATCCTTGAAAGGAATTTAATGATTATAATATCCATGTAGGTTCTTCTACCAAATTTAGTCATTTGGAAACGTTCTAAGCCGTTAATATCCATTAGGAAAAGTCATGTAGGAACTTAGAGATTCATTCTACCTTATAATACTTCGTGAGGTGTAGACGCAAATTTCAAATCTCAACATCAATTTTTTATGACTGACAGAGTTGTAAAACACTCAAATTCCACAATCCCAACTCCTACCGTATTGAAGGATTGAATGCATAATGTCGCAGGTAAAGAGTAAAATCAGAGATGCAGTTAAACGTCCCAGTTTTCGTCAAATAGCTAGACGGGTTGTAGAATTATGTTTACTCATTTTCCTCGAATTTCCATTTTTCAAATCAACAATATCAATCCCTCGAACAATTTGACGGAGAATTTAGGGCTAAAGGCAGGAAAAATTGTTCGCTTTTGAAATGGTGGGGCCGAACTAGGTCCACAAATTCGGTAGACAAGGGGTCACTAAAGCTTGAGTCCAAGAACGACCAAAATATTATAAGGGGCTGGATGAGACGTGCTATCGAATTATAGACTTTTTATGTGAGGAATTATTTTGGGCAATTTCTCTCATTAAATCAACTTTTAGCTCGAAAGAAATTCTACACAGATTTTAGGAGTTAGTCTGCAACATATTTTTGCTGAATGTTCATACTGAGGAAAGATTCAGTTAAGCAATCCGTTCCAGCTGGATTTGCCTTTGCAGTTTGCACCATAAACTCTTTAATCAATTCCTTTTGCTGGTTCCGCAAGGAAAAACTTATACTTTTTAAGATTTCCTTCCAGACTCATCCCTTCCTTCAACGTCTGAGTGACAATGACAATAATGACGAGCAAGAATTGATTCATCTTATGGACCCATGATCAGTCACTGTACGAAATCCACTGTCACGAGGAACCAAACCCACGGATGGAATACATTAATACATACATAATATTATGCAGACCCAAGTCACGCACAACCAGTAAATTACATTGTAGTCGTGTTCCTCGGCGCTACAATTTTCCTTGATTGCAATGAGTCAGGGAGAAAATAGTCGAAAAAGGAGTCGTCGAGTCAGCAAAAGTGTGAAATGTGAAAATGCTGGAAGACGACAGACAGACAGGGCATTTCCGTTATTGAAATTCTTGTTATGTTATGTTCAGCTTAAATTTGATTCGCTCGAATGAGTTGGTTTCTTCCTTCACTCCAAAATATTTCCTATTGCAATCAACTACGCTGTCAAGTTCAGGACCAAATCTACCGGCTGCATAATTACTTGTACAGTTAGGACACAAACAAACAAGGGAGGGCCATATTTCCTACGACATGTGCTAATATGTAGTGAATACATTTGAATTGTCCTTAGTTTGGCGTCTTGAGAAATAAGGGTGGTGGATTATTGTCGAAACCTTAGGAGTATGGAAGTTTCAAATCCTATTTAATATTTTACGAAAACTTCTAAGAGTTACAGTAAAATATGAGTTTTTGGTATAGAAAAATGTACAGGTTGTCATCCAGAATTACACCTCATTGGAAATACGAAATAGGAGTTTAAATCTTGAGCCAAAGTTTTGATATTTTGATTAGAAATGCATTGCAATGCTGATTCACTGGGTTTAGTTTTCAGTTTCAGTAAGTTTCTTTAACTCCACCCTTTGCACTTCAGTGATGTTTATACTCAAGATTTACTCAACTCAAGAACGTTTACGTGTATTCTGCACTGATAATGAGAAATACAATGGTGCGATCGACGTAACAATTTTTCTGTACTTTGAATTTTGTGAACTCTAAAACTTGCCGTCCGCTTAACTGCTCTATCCCTGGAAGTTTAAGTTGAAATCCTGTAATTCTGATCGGCTATTTGGTCATACCTAGTTTGCATTAGAGAGGCGACTTTATAGAAAAGCAGAAATTCTGAAGAACATTAAATTGGCAATTGGTAACTGCAAAATGGAAAATTGACCAACTATTAAAAACCTGGAAGAGTTTAAAATGTAGGAAACCTTTCAAAAATAAAACGATTTGCACCACGAACTTGAATTCCCAATGAAACCACGTGGTCAAATTAAATTGTCTGGTATGACATGGACTGTTACCCTAAGCCCATTAAAAACATGCACACCAAAATATTCCGAATTTGATTAGGAAAATGAAACGGGATTTAGGTGGAATGGAAATAATGAGGTTGGTGTTGCGTTGGTTGATGTACGAGTGACCTGTGCGTGCGTGTGAATCTGTCATACAAACCGCACCTTTCTTGTGGTTCCGATCCAATTTGAGTCAGATTTTTTTTCTATATTCTTTTTCTTATTCTCTTTACAAATGTCTTGGGATTCCGGCTCATCTCACTATCACATTCACACCGCACCGCACAATCCAATATGAAAATGAAATTACGCTATGTTAATAGCACTTTTCCTTACGGTAAATGATTGACGTGAACTCCCTTGATTTCGATTCAACATTGCGCTTGTGGATCAATCATGATTCATTCCCAGTATCATTTCAAATCTTTGATTGACGCACAAAAGGCATTGGGTAAACAAATGTGGATATGTAGAATTGGTAAATGAACTGTTTATGCTTTGTGTAAATTGTAAACTAAAGTGCACATGGGAAAGCATCCCTCGCTACTTAATTACGTTTTGAGAAAAAATCCTGTTGCATTAGTTCCGCTGCTCAAAGGCGTTTGTCAAAGGCATTAAAGGTTGTAATTTGTAATTACTCGTTCGGCTTAAGTCAAGGAAAAGATGTAAATAGAAATTTAAACGTACAAATGCTTTGTGTGCAGTCATTTGACTTATAGCGGAGAAGTAGTAATTATAAATTACACTAAACAAAATTATTTATAGCTTTAAGCAATAAATTTTAAACCGTTTGAATATATCAAACTGCGTACAGTTTGACCTCTTGGGCTTCAATAATGCAATTTTCTAAAATGTTAGCGGAATATGGAGCTCCCTGATGATCAGAAAAATTATTTCTTCATTAAAACAGTATTTGCAAAATTAATCAGGAACGAACGACAGAAAAACACATTTTCTTAATTTTCGAGCCCGTCAACCGAATTTAATTATTTAAAAAACGATATCCCCCGAATTTGGACTGTTCCTAATCAGACTGCTACCGTACAAAAAGTTATTATAACTGTTAAATGAAAAGAATGATGGAAGATAGATAGATAGATTCAAGCTGTAACGCGGTCCCCCTTAGACTTCTGCCCGCCCTATGATCTTAGTTTCATCAAAAGAGCGTCAGCTATACATTTTCACAGATGTTCAGATTCATTAGTGGTCGTTAAAGAACACGCATGGTACCCTGACCATAGCAGAACTGGCAAACAATATTTTATCGTCACTTCTATGCTTCTATACTAAACGAAGACCGAGAAGCATATACCGTAATTCCCCGATTAGAAACTCGTCCCGAATAGTAACCCGGTCGCGAATATAACTAACCGGGTCTTTCTCCACCTTTCTCCGTGTACTCTTATGGAGAAAGTGGTGAAAGTCTGTGATCTCCGACCTTGTCTGAACAAATACTAACCCGGGTTACTGTTCGGGGATTTACGGTATCCTCCAGACTCCAACACGTATGTTAAATGGAAATCGGTCTTACCGTTAAATAAATAAATCAATCCAGACTATGAACAAACTGTTTTATACTGTAAAGAGAACCGGAGCCTTGACTATCTCCTAAACGGAGTATCTACAATTCGTACAGTATCGGACATAATAGTACAAACACCCTGAAAATCATTTTATACACCGCATTTTTAGAGATAGAAATGTGAAAATTTACATAGGCCTAGAGAAAGTGATTTCCAAATGCATGGGGTGATCCATTTTCAGAAATTGGGAAAAGATCAAAAATTTTAACCCGAAAAGTACTTTTTCAAGTATCAAAGCATCTGAGCATTTTGACGTATTGTACACCTCTGATTTATCTTTTATTTTTAAGGAATATTTCAAAAGTGGAGAAAGGGGTCTAAAGTTTTGAACCTCCAGAAGCGTTCAAAACCTTAGACCCCTTTCTCCACTTTTGAAATATTTTTTAAAACTCCAAGAAAATCGGACAGAGGTGTAAAATATGTCAAAATGCTCAGAATTTGAATACCCTCCGGATAAAAAATGGAAAGGTGATAAAAAAAATTTGGTGACCTACTTGAAAAAGTACTTTTTGGGTCAAAATTTTTGACCTTTGGCCTTTTCCTAATTTCTGCAAATGGATCACTGGAAATCGCTTTTTCTAGGCCTATGTACATTTTCACATTTCTATCTCTAAATATGCGGTGTAGACAGGGTGTTCGTACTATTATGTCCGATACTGTACATGAATTTCACCGGTATGAATGTGCGGTAATTCATTCATTCATAGGTGTAGATTCTGTCAAATGATTGATATGAAAATGCAAATTATTTTGAGTAGTAAGAAATTGAACTATTGTCGTGAATAGAGAGACTAATAATAAATCGAATGCATAATTTTGAACTATCGGATCCAGGATCACATTCGGTAGGTGTATAATATGTTGTATTTATACACTAAATTCAGAATTCAGATCACGCAAAATGATCTCATACTTTCGGATAAACGTTGTATACAGAAATGCATCCTTCTACCCAACAACTTCAGGCTCACATGAATAACTTCCGTTTATTAGGAGGAGGCATTACTTTTTATTTTTTGATTGGATTTGGTTCTTTATTAACATGTTCTTCCCAAAGCATCCTGATACAGTAAAATGGCTCTAAAAGGGAGAGCTTTCACTGGATTTATAACCAAGTAGGCATATGATATACACAATGGCTCATAAATACAGCGCTCGACCATTCCTAATAATTGAGGTGTTTAACCAGAAGAACATTAGAACTGTTCGTAAACGAACGCTACTGAGATTAGTTACTCACATGTATAATGTAAACAAAAATACACTTCAAGTGCTGTGTAGCATGAGTGCATATAATATAAAGCATGGGGTGGTAAATGTGTCTGGAATGTAAGACGATGAAAATATTCAACCGAGAAACAGAACTATCTCCGAATATCTGACACCTACAGTTTAATTACACTACAAATAATTATTTTCTAAAGCCTTAACAGCATGCAAGTATGCAGCTAAAAAAATTCCGAGATTCGGACCACTATATAATTATTCCACTTGTACTGACTGTTGATCGAATTAAAACTTCTGCCGAGACTGCCGACCCAAACGATCATGTCTAAATTTTATTACTGCGCCCGATGGATTGCGATGCAAGAGTCCAAGAAATCTTAATTCGCCTTATTAATTACCGGTGAATGAATAATTCGGGTCCTGTTTAATTCTACAAATAAAAAAATTAATTGACTTACCAATCCAAAGAGTGTTGAATCCATTCAAATCGAGAGATGTCCACTTAACTGATTATTTCACATTAATAAACGATCACTGAAGAATGTTATACAAACAACTCTAATCAACCTGTTGACCCAAACTTTGCGCAAATAGATGATTGACTTGGCTAATATAAAAGTTTCGGCCCAGTGATTCAGTCACACTAAAAACCACTACAATACAATGACAATCGTCCGAGACAGAGCAACTTGACGTCCACGTTCAAAATGAACACTGTCCATGTTCCTCACGAGAATTTTAAATGTCTTCTTTTTGCCAGTGATGCTGTAAAACCCATGCATGCAAGTTTGATGTTTTGAGGAGTAGTAGTGGCAGTAGTAAGGAAAAAACCGTTAATCTCCGTAGCCGGAACAGTCTTAAGCTTACTAGTTCAACCAAGGCAGTCTTACAATAAAATACCACATTTTTAGTAGTATTAAACCTTTAAAACTGCACTGGGTATCATGTAATACAGATATAAAAAACTGTTAACGTGTATCAACCTCCCTTCTTGTAAAAGTTGAATCATTGCTTGCATTTTTTGGCATAATACATTACATTACATTAAACATTCCTCGTGATTATCCCTTTGAGGGAATTGCGTAAGTAAAGGGTGTCAGCTATCCTGATCCACGTTCATAATTTTTTTTCACTATTACTCCGGTCTGTTCCGTTATTACTAAGACAAAAATTGGAAACATAGGCAGGATATGCACTAGAACATAATTCATTCTCATTCTCACGTAACAACAAGTAATAATCATAATATGTAATATTTTATAGTCTGATTCAGTATTTACCCTTAGGGAATTAATTCGCACTTCACTTCATTCAACTCTGCTTTCTGTCTTCCTGTCATCAGACAAAAATACATGCAAAATATTATAACAATGAACGGAACAATATCAAAAGACTTATTCCTTGTTTTACATGTACCAGATTTCAGGGTTTTATGTAATTTGACACTAAAAAACAAACATATTTTCTATTATTTCCCTCAAATGAGGTGTCAGGTTCGTGAGAATGGCACACATCAAAATTGGAATAACAAACAATTGTAAAAAAAATCTAATTTGGAGCACCACGAGGTCTAATTGGTACTCGTAATCCTAATCTTAATAGCCTTCGTTGCTCATTTCCAGAACATAAGAAAGATGTTCATTCAATTCATTCTTCCATAATGAATTTCCCATTTGGGTCTTCCCGTGCATCCACCTGTAAAACATCTCAATGAAAAAAATTCAATACAAATCTGAGTGCTTTTTTAGAGTGCGTGCGAAGTGGGTTTCGCCGTAGTCACGATTTTATTATTCTTTTGACCACAGTTTTAACGATGAAAATAACTGGAAATAAGGAGTCATATAATGGATGCTCACTGAGTTTGAAAAACTGGGTGGCACAGAATAATAAAAGGACTGGCAGGCATTCCATTTATGACTTCTTTCAAATTGTTTAAGAATTTATTTCCTGAATTCAATGTGAGTGGTCCGTAATCCGCACTTGACCGACTAAAAATAATAATAGCCAAGTACGCGCAAAGTTTGGTAATTAAGGAAGCATAATAAATGACAGCCCACACAGTACTTGTCCTAGCAAATTGAAACAGTAGAATTAAGTAGTGTATAATTTGTACTTTCAAATAACTAACATAAAATCTTATTCGAAATTGTTGAGATTAAACTCAGATTAAAATTGCTCGAGAGGTATCTACGAACTAACACACACACAACGAAACAATGCCTATTGACAAAAAATGGACAGGAGTTATAGTTTGTTCATTAGTCCTCCAAACATTTCGAAAAGTCACAAAGCACAATTAATTTGCCGGAAGGCCAAAATTTCGCAATTTTGAGTAATGACAAATAATTACTTGGGTTTCTTTGGCTAATTTTGTATGTTTCGATTCTCGTGAGAATACGCATACTGATTTAATTTGAGAAATAGAGAGAAAGGAAATTAGTGTCATATGGGCAAATAACCCTCAAGGAATAATTAAGAAGTGATAAATGCATTAATACAAACGTCAAAACATCTCTACCTCATTTCATCTGTAATTTATTATTTATCAAGGTATTTTGCGGCAAATTGCACTGCACAGGCAAGGTCATTTTTCTCCTTATGATTACATTACGTTTGTTCACCACAGCTGTGCGGTGCCGGCAGTCATCCATGTATGAAATCAAAGTAGAATCGAAATTGCTCACTCTGCACAATTTATTGTACAAAAAATGGTCATAAAAAGCGTGCGAATTAGTGTAGATGTTATGCAAAATCCAAACATTACACGTCTGCATCATGCGTTAGTTTAACCGACTGAAGAATGGGTAACATTACAGTTTAGCTAAACTCAGCAGCAGTCCCGTTTCGCCAAAAACTCGCTCTGGGCTCTCACCTGTTGCTGTTCGTATTTAAAAAAAATACAATACAAAATTCCGTTCTGACAAGTTTAACCCCGCCTATTTTACATCTTTAACAAAACTATTAGCTTATTTCACTTTTTTGAATGGGAAAGGATTAACAGCTTGGGAAGGGGGTGTTTACATAGCATTACTTGTGAAAACATTTACAATTCGCACTACTAATCCTTTCATGAAAAAAAAAACTCACACACCAATTTGTTGTACAATGAAATTTGCAAGCAGTCTTGAAGAGTTCAATGGTACATCATGATTTTCAACAATACAAGTACAACACAAACAACGCAATGTACTTGGTTTTTTATTTGTAACTATTTTTGTTTGCTTCTCAAACAAGTGGAACTCCGATCGCACGATTGACCCTCACACCCAAATTTTCTTTTATAATTGAAGTGGACGCAAGGGAGTTAAATAAAAGAAGGCAAATAAATGCTGATATTACGTAAAGCCCCTCGTGGACTTTACACAAAAAAGACAATTAAGTATCCTGAATGCAATGACTTTTTAGGTTTACCGTTGCAGTACAATGGTCGGTTATCCTGAAGGACATGTCCCTTTACATTAAGATTTCTCTGCTACCGTGGAATTAGGATTAAATTTTGTAGTCAGGCGATTGACCTTACCGGAAAAGGTTCTAAACTAAACTTCACTGAAGGTGAGGTGTCAGATCTAGATTCCATTATTTATAACTTCTCAAAGTAAAAAAAAAACGTGTCCTGGTGAATACGTCAGTTAAAATCTACATAGGTAATCATTGTCTATAAGACCAAATTATAGTGCTTTTCGCCGAATACCGCGCGTAAGGGATGAGTCTGTTTGTATCCTTGTCCTGTATATATTTCTAATTACTCGTACTGAATTATTTTCATTATTAAAAAGTAAAGATTCGAATACCACTCCTACTTGTTTTACCTGTCAAGTATTTTTTTGTCGCCGTAAGCATTATTTGTTTTTACAAGGTACTCAAATGTTCAAACAAATTAACTTCAGGACACACATTTACAGACACACTTCAAGTTATTCTTTTATTACAATATAAACTTTCCAATGCAAACCACACTGGGACGGACATGACTTAACTCCTAACTGTAATCAATCAAAAGGATATAATTGCCACCACAAACATTAAAATAATTAATCTCACATAATCTCATCCGCGTATTTTGGTGATGACTAAAATACGGATTTTTTTTTAGAATTCAGTGAACTTTCTAATGGTTGAGTGATTTAATTATTGCACGTCTATTTAGTGCGTTACACTACACTAGAATACTGCTGACAAAAAGGGAAAACTTTTTGAATTTGTAACATTTTAAACTAATGTTCAAACAATTTACAATAATTAATTTTAATTTTCAACACATGCACATGTCTTTTATGGTACAACCAATTAGCCCCTCTGAATATTTGAGAGGTTAACATATTCTTATTTTATGAGATCTAATCTAGACCTAACCTTAGGTCGAAATATAAACCGGTGAAGTGAAAGTGTTTGCATAAAACAAACTTGAGCCAAGGGATAATATTATTTGCACTTTTGAAAATGATGAACTCCCTTTTGGCAATTGCACTTTAGAAATCGACTTTCGCC
>JAQGCA010001326.1:0-18260 GCA_034698945.1 Protaphorura quadriocellata
GTTACGGCTGTCATACATACCAAAATCTAATGCCATGCTTTTAAGATGGACTTAACTGGACATATCGTCCCAACACCCTTTGCAGTTAATTGTGGGTCTCCTTAAAAAAATGGAGAATGTTATCGAGGTATCGTAATATTTCATCGTCTGCACTCTGAACGAGAAAGATATTGTCCACGTTTTAACGAAATGTGAAGCCTACGCACAAATTCGCACACACTACTATCCAGTGACAAGTTTTAAAAACATTTTTATGTTCTATGGTATGTTAGAAGTGGTAAATGCGCTTGAAGTGTATAAATTCCACAGTTTCGTGAACTCTATTCTAAAACTTCGAGCTTTTCATCTTAATGAATAGTACGAGTCATTACAATCATTCTTCCAGTTATAAAAACATTTAAATTCACCATTCATTCCAATTTTAAATAAGTTTGAAAGTGTAATCCTTTTGTAATATTTGCATGTGGTGTAAATCTGTAATCAAATGTGTTTGTGGGTTACGGCCTGTACAAGAAAGCACAATAAATCTCTCTCTCTCTCGTAATATTTCATTCACATATTTTGCAATTTTTACATTTAACAGAAAATGATCACGAGCCCCATGTATGAGCCGTTCGTTGGGCGGTCTCCTCTACTACTGTACCTACGTATGAATTGGCTAAAAAACTAAGATATGCATTTCCTAGCGAACTTAGCAAGGGTATAAGACCTAACGACTTCAAAGTCGCCATTTTAACATTATATTCAGTTTCTTTCTGAGAACACCATGCAGTGAATATAATTTACGCTTATATTAAATCAATTTTTATAAAATTAAGTCAATCCACTATGGGTCACTCACGAAAGGCAGCAACGATGAAATAGAGGCTGACTGGATTTATTAATCTGACCGACCACATTTTAGAACAAACAACTACGGGAGCACAGGTTTAGGTCGATCTATCAGAGAACCTTGATTTGGTATCACGACATTGACTTATAAGCACAGCACGCTCTAGGCCGTTGAGTTCAAATCCTAAATTTCAATACTAAATTGCACGTGTAAGCAGAATTAGAACACCTGTCAACAGTACCATTGTTGTGTGGTATAATTATGTTATAAGTTCGTCACTGGTATACGTCAATGGCTCAATTTTAATTGTCATGTATGTATATAATTTGAATTACAATTAGTTGGGATTCCAGAAGTTCTGCGGAATTGATAGAAAAGATTGCAAGTAGTTGTGCATGCCAGTTCAATTTAAATTGAAGGCCAACTTACAAAATATGTATGTTAAAAACAAAACACGTGTAATTCGAATCATGACAAATAAAAAATACCTACGAAATTTGACTTCACTGCTAACGCGTAAAAATATAGGCAAAACAACAATTGAAATAATGAATGATCATCCTAGATCTACATTTTTTTATTTTTCATCGCAGAATCCTTATTCTTATTCGTCCATCGCTGATCCGTAAAAACCGATATATATTACTTAATTGTATCATTAGAAATTGTCAACGATGAATTAAATCGTGATTAAATTTTGACTGTGGAAGAATAAATTAATTTGGAGAGTCAGCGTCGTCGTCAATATCAAAATTTTGAGATCCAGAATTTCCTGGTGGCTGTGGCTCGCCCGTAAGAAACATAGGCTGATATTTGGCGACGAATGCAGAGAAAAACTCAGGTCCATAAGTCTCCACAACTTCCGCTGCCGTCATATTCATGACGCGCATCTCTTGTTCGACTTGATCTTGAATAAAACGTTCTTCGCGAATATCATGAAAAATGAGAGTTCCGACGTCAGTGCGATAAATTGTAAAATCCAAAACATCCATCCCATCTGGAATGTCCACGTATCGAGTTACGTTCACGTAACTCCGGTCCTTGGATTCCTTCCGGTAGGCGTGAACCTGAAAATCGACATTTAATTTATTCATAATTTTCCGACAATCTAGACTGAAAAACAAAAGCATCCACGTTTGTTCAGAGACGTTGCAGCCAAATACCACTGTGTCTGTAATTAATTGACAAATAATTATTTCTTACCACCAAATTTTGATGAAGCATATCGTGTGAGAAAAATATGTTCGAATCAGACAAATCCGGGAAAGTAAGGGTGACGCAGAAATTTCTTGGCGTCGGGTTAATGTGAAGAGCACCATCCAATTCACAAGGGTAGCAGAGAGTACAGCGGTCAAAATATTGTTCACGGGACTCAATTGTAGTAGCACTGGAAGATGAAAACAAATTATTACTGACCTTAGGGTGTTCCAACAACTAGTACAGGAAAAACGAATTCTTGGTCACAAAAATAAGGTCAATGTTTAAGTTTGACTCACTTGGTCTTCGGAGGATAGAGATAGGTGTTCAAATGGTATGGTGAGAACGTGAACTCTGGGATCATCGGTTTACCGTTCACAACATACAAAATGACCTTGGGTCCGGTATTTCGTACCATCCTGTTAGTGACCTTAATCGGCTGTTGGCGCGGAGATCTGTATAGTCCAACTCCAACAAAATCGGATTTCGGCTTCCAGCCAGTTTTCTGAATTTAAAAAGAAGTCAATAATTTAGGAAAGCATATACAGGGTGGTGCATAATAAATTACCCCACTACACACCTCCATTCATTTTGTTGGGGTTGGGATCAAATGTTATGAACTACCCTATAAAACATCATTAAAAAATAAAACAGTGTGAGTACGAACCCTGTACTTCAATTCAGGGGTTTTGATGTGTTCTCCATTAATTCGACGCCGCATCAAGTCCAACATGTCCGGACGTTGAAGAACTTTAGGTAATTTGACGGGTGTTGCTGATTTAATCGCTTTTCGCACCATGAGTAGGGCACTTTCCAACCCTTGGTCAAAATAGTCCGGAATTTTGACCGGGCTCTGTAATTGTCAAAAAAAATATTAAATACATAAGTCTAGCACCAAAATGTAAGTTCACGCGGGTCAGTAATTGTTATTGGAAGAAATCTGTCGTGCATGTTTGAAAAACTTTACTCAGCATCCGCCAGGGTTTGCCTGCCCGAAGGATGTAAACGGCAATACAGCGAAGCGGAAAGTGCTACATGTAACACCATGTTCCAACTGCTTCTCAGAATATTTTTCAGAATGGTGTTGTAAACAAAATATTTATTATTGAAAATTTGATGCAATTACCTTTCCTGGCCGTAAAATTGCCCTCGGCCTGTTTTTGTCCACAGGGCCATCCTTTGTTCTGATTTTGTCTTCATAAGATGTCCGAATCTTGACAGGTTGTCCATGTGCACCAGTATGAATTTCAAGTGTTGGTCCTTGACGCAAATTGGGAAGTCCATTCGGCATTAGACTTGGAGATCGATAGTAAATTGGTTCACTTGGAAGTAACTCCCAAGCATTCCGGAATGGAACTTTGACATGGACCGGTGCCTTGGGATATCTCTCAGCACAATAACGATCATATTTGTTCAAAGGTTTTGGAAGTGGTTTGATCTGTTCTGTCATTTTGTCAATCTCCTCGGCCAAGACTTTTTTAATCAAAGGAACAAAATAGCTGGTCAAATGCAGAGAAAATGGCGGCATAATACTCCGGGGTATTTCCTTTTCTCTGGCTGCAATGAAATCTTGTAAGTATTCGTATGGTGTGGGGCCAGAATAATCGACAGTCACGTCGAGATTTGAGTTCAACCTAGCTCTTTCTTGCAAATAAGCTTTGAATTCATCCGTCAAACCATCCAGTTGATCATTCGAAGGTTCTTGTGAAGGTTCTTCGGTTGATTGTGGTGCCTTCCAAAATTCGGTAAGTGATCCAATGACCACTGCATTTGTTTGTTCACGTTCAACCTGGACGAGACTAGATTGAAGTTTATCCTCGAATTCATCTCTTGTTTTACTCATTGGCTGTAATGTAGGTTCAGATTGTAAATCTCTGAGTTCAATTACGGAATGATAGGACTTGGCGTCATGAAATACTCCCGAAACTACAGGCAGAGCTTCAAAAACGTAAACTTCAGACTGTCGAGGAACAGTCAAAGGTTTTGAAGGCCTGGCCATTTTCAATCCCAGATTCCGCAAGTTATCATTTATCTCGACAGCAGATGTGGATGCGTAGAGCTTGGTTGAAGGCCATGGGATTCGATCATCAGGTTCATTATATTGATGACGGAGGAAATCATTCGCGTTCTTTATTGTTGGAGAATCTTCAATGTCCGGGACAGAATGCTGAAGCGGGATTTGTCTTGGAGCCATTATTTCTTCAATTTGACTTCCAGTCGGTACAATAGGGACGACGAAGTCAGGGACTGGTGGGATTTGTACGTGCATTGGCTCAGGAATGCTATCCACTGTCTCTTCACCCTTATAAGGCGTTCTTGGTGGTTGGACGCATTTCAAAAGAGGTTTCCGAAGCCGAGGATTTCCATTAATCGAATGAACAGATTCATACAAGGAATTCTTGGAGTCTGTGTCTAACTCGTATTTTCGATCCTTCTGATAAAAACTGATAACTCTTGGCTCAGACGTTCTCCCTGAAACTGGTCTGAAATATTCCACTCCAAAGCCATTAAAATTCCCAGCCTTAGCGGCGTCAAATGGCTTGACACGTTTGGACTTGATTGGTAATATTTCCAACATTGCGTTAGTAGAGCCAGCACTCAAATCCTCTTCGGACCAAGATTGAGGTGGTTCAAGAAGAATCAATGCTTCTGATGAAACTTTTGGTGCCAATTCTTGAACTCTGTTGTGCCAATTGACGAGATGGAATTTTTGTGGTGGTTGGAGTTTCTTTCGAGGGTTGGAATCCAAAGTTGATTTGTTGGGTAGGTCCAAGTATCGACGTAATACTGGGAAGAAGTCATGCAAGTATGAAGTGTTATCCACGAATTTAATGGATGTCTTATGATCCAACGTCGTCTTCTCCACGCATTTAGTCGAAAACATTTCATTGTTATCAGCAGGTCGACATCCATAAAGTACTAAACGCTTCGGAGGTTTTTCCATAGTTTTCGATGAGGACTGATTAGTAATCCCTTCAGCTTTATTCTTGGTTGTACCTGTAGGAATTATTTATGAGCATATCTGACAACCAGATAAAGTTTATATTAGTGTAGCGTGGGCTAATACGCCCCACCATCGAGCTAGTGTGGTAATTAGCCCCACGCCTTAACTATGGGTCATTTCAATGATGGCTGACATAAAGATACGTATACACGGACAGCATATTACGTGTTCATCCGGCCATCGCGGTGCACACTTTAATAGAAACTTGCACTAAAGTACATCCCTCATTTTGGAGTAATTTACATCTTACCATTTTTGGCATCAGACTTGTTGGTCAAATAATGACGGAAAAACTCTTTCACTGTCTTCATTGTATGTTCCTTGGCTGCCTCGCGGTTTCGGACGACACCATTAGCCTCGAATTGACGGATAGCAATGGCTTTCTCAAGTCTAAATTCCAATTCCACCAAATCTCTAAACAGGATTGGTTGACGGTACGTCATTCTGTCTTTACGGTGATCATCTGGAAAAATCCAGTGTTCGTTCGGAGGTTGAGCTAAGCAATTTTTATATCAGATTAAAAATGGCCTTAAATCACAAGAGAATACCATTGGCCTAGCACCATACCACTATGGTATGCTGGACTGACTAAGTTCGGATTCATTTTTTAAATACTGATTTATGTGTGGCTGTGGCTGGAACTTGCAAAAATCGAGGAATAATAATTTTTATTATCTATTAAAGCTTACCCTGAATGAGTTGATTGAGTCTCTCAATAGCTTCACCGGCGGTGATTGGTTTCTTCTTGGACTTGTCAGTAGGTGTTACAGGTGAGTTAACCGGATTTCGAGGCATTTTAATTGTTTTCCTCGGAATTGGCTGCAGCATTGGAATAGGTTTCCTAGTTCTGGCAGTTGTCTTCGGCTTTTGAACGGATTTGCTGGTCTCGGCAACCGGATGTTGCTTTTGAATGGTTTTTCTGCATGGAATATTCCACTCCGGCCATTTGATGGTTTCGGGAATCCGGAAGAATTCTCGAACGGTTTTTCTGCTTCCGACAATCACCGGTGGTTTCTTCGGAACGGATTTCTTGTTCTTCAGAATGGAGTGTAGAGTTTGAGCAGTATCGCTGGTTCCAGGAATCGGTTGTGGGTTCTGAATAGTCTTGCTGGATCCGGGAATCGGTTGCGGATTTCGAGCGGATTTGCTGGTCCCCGGAATCCGTTGCGAATTTCGAGCACTGCTGCTGGTTCCGGCAGTCGGTTGTGGATTTTGGTCATTCTTGCTGGTCCCGGGAATTGGTTGGGGATTTTGAACAGTTCGGCTGGTTCCGGCAGTCGGATGTGGATTTTGGACGGTTTCTTCGGTTTCGATAATCGCAGCCTGTAGAATATTTGTGGTGGGCGTTTCAGGAACATCACTTACTGTTTGACTTTCCCTAAGTTCAGCCAAGAGAAATCTGACTTTGTTGGGTTTAAGGGATGGTTGACGCATTTTGAAATTTGGAATGGCAAGTACGGAGGATTTTCAAGAATTTAGAATGGTTTAGAGAGAATGATTTGTAATTCACAATAAAATTTGGTTCGGGTTAGGCAAGATAAACGTGATAATTTGGAATTCAATAATTAAATCTTAGGAGCGTCCAAATTTTGCGACTACCTTCGACTGAAATAGAAAAGGGAATGACGGGCAGCGGAGAGAGGTCAAGGCTATAGGTTTGTTTGGGCGGAGGTCATAAACAAAGTGGTAACTAAGGTCAACCAAATTTGAATTTCAGGGAATGTTTTTGAAAATCGACTTTTTAATAAAAAAAAACAAACAATTTTTCGCAACTTACAACGTACACTTTACTGCAACGTGACCAATCGTAATCTCTCTGACCCTTGGAAAATTCTTCTTTTTTAATTCTTAAATCCAATTTCTTTATTTCCACTGCATTGTTGACATTGATCTACTATTTGAAAATTACACCCAGCGATTAAGGAGGAATATCATAATTTCTACAGTCCGGTGGTATAAGCAGCCTCTGTCGCTTTGCTATAGTGAGGTTCGACGCTCAATCAGCGATTCACGGTGTGTAATTGCTTTTCTTTACTGGCGTTTATCCCTACTGCTAGGGGTATCTCCCAAATAAATTATTGGATATAATATTAAAAACTGAAGACTGTTAAATTCTTGTATACAATAAAAAGATTTATTATATGTCATTTATTACATTTTTATTTGTTTTAATATATATATAGTGACTTCAGAATACAAGAGAGTGCTTCCCGTAAATTTGACAACCATGACAATGACAAGTGTAACAATGATTAGAACAACGGTTACTATATTATCGTAACATAATTATTACTCATATCATTAATTATTCCTTCATTAACTCACACAATAATAACAAGTACAGGGTTAGTCAATAAATACGTGTTTCATCACTTTTTAAAGGGTTACGTCCAATAAAGCTTTAAATTTTGAATGCATTATGACCACTGCCCTAAAATAACATCAAGAATTCCAGTCACAGGATTTGGACTTCCAGTTAATTTGTTTATATCTTCCCAAATCCAATTTTTCAAAAGGTGCATGTTTGTAACAGCATATAAATCTGTCTTCCATATTACAACGTCTTATTGTACTGCTGATTGACATTTAAAGTGGACTAAGGTGGCATAACGTATGTCCGGGTGACGACTGACCCAGCCAGGTCACCGAACTGCCACAACCTCTGGCAGGACAAGATGGCGGTACTCATTGATGAATAAATATTATGAGGAATGACGTTGTTGACAAGAATTTAATAGACCGAACCAAATTTGAATTGACTGGAGCGATATATTTGCAGGTCATACATAAAAATGGTCGCTCAGCACAGGTGTCAAAGAATTAATACTAGTCAGAACTAAAACTGAGGGGACACAAGCCCACCTGTACACTAAGAAGGGGAGTTGACCTTATAATATGGGGGAGGGGATGACTATAGAAAATAAACTCTCGGGAGGGGGGGGGAGGTAGTTGTTTGTATCATTTCATAAGTATACATGTTGTATTATATTAATGTGTTTATATGTGTATTATAATGTTTATAGTGTTTTTACATGCAGGTATTTCTTTTCTTGTTTCACAGATTTCTCATCGTTGGAAACAATCACGTGTTTAATGAAGTACATTTAACATTACCACAGCACAGCAGCACCACTTTTAGCCACCAAGACAATTATTCACGTTTTTAGTCATTTCTTTTGTGTTATTTGGTTAGGAGATCGCACAGTTTTGTTTGGATGAGGATTGAGTACTTGAAGCAGTCGTTGGACGAGAATTATGGTGTTGACGTGGATGGTGTTGATGGTCGTGGTCCATATTGGATTTATTGTTTGTGTAAGGATTAGGCCCAGAAGCCCCCGGGGGTCCTGGACCACTCTCATCTGGTTTTGCTGTCGGTGTGTCTGCGGACGTTTTGGACAATTGGGATGAAGTGGACTTATGAATTTGACTGCTTTCTCGAAATAGTTTACGAAGACGCCATTTTGATCGAGAGCGTCGATTCTGGTCTTCTCCGTCAGACGCAGTTGTACAATTTAAAGTCGTCACCACGAAATTTAGGTCTTTCATCTCCGAGTTCTCTGTAAAATTAGACACAATGTGAATTAAAAAAATATTCCATCTTCTCGTCTAGCGCAGGTAGTCACATGAACAGACCAAACGATTTCACTGAATTTAGAAGAACGTAAACCTGTCCTTCTACGACCCTTACTGGTTCGTAGTGATGTACCGAAATTTCGGTTGACCAAAATTTTCGGCTGAAACCGAAACCCAAATTTCGGCCATGATTTTCGGCCGAAAACCGGTAAAAATTCCGGCGAACCAAAATTTACGACCAAAATCGACGCCTAAGCCGAAATTGCAGTATCGGCCACCGGCCGAAACCAAAATTTTGTTATTCGGCCACTGGCCAAAAGTCGATTTCGGTACATCACTACGTGGTTTCTCTGCAATACCAATGTATTGTGTACATTAATGAGTAGACAATTTACGTGTAAATTCTTCGACAGGTTTCTCAATGACGTCATGATCAATCCATGTCAGTCCCATGTCAACCTTCTCAGCCAAGTCCTGCCAATGCTGTCGGTTAGCCAGGCATCCATTGCATAACGGTTTTAACCACGGAAACGTTTCACTCAAAGTCTGAAAATTACAATTAATACAAATCAATCAATTAATTCCATACATAGTTTATTGCCTATATTCATTTCTAGTTATGCAATCCTAACCGCCCTGGAATTAGCGGATCTATGCCTGAAACCACTTAAGGTCAGAGCCATGATTTAACCTATTCAAATTCAGTCCTAGCCGCCAGCGTCCCTGCCTTCGCCTTGCATATTCAGACAGAGTGGAATTTATAACATATTGAGAAGGAATAATCTAAGACTGGGCTATCAAAATGAAATTTCACGGAAACTACAGACAGATACCGATAAAATTGTCTGTCCATCTTAGATGATACTTACCCTGTACAGAGGAAGACAAATGACGTCTATGAAGCTGAGTTGCATTTTTGGTAGCTCGTCCTTCTTGTCCCGATCCATCATTGCCTGCAAGAAGAACCAGTCAAAGGAAAATTGGAAAAGATTAGTACCCAATTAGGAAATTGTCAGTTTTTCGTTCATATGCTAACGGTTTCTTTCTAAGATGTGAAGTAAGGGCTCCACACTCTCGGTTTCTTTACTCTTCGGTACGGTTCCTATTTTTGTAATACATAGCCACCCATAATATGATATAATATAATATTATCCGCAATAATTTTCAAAGGAACGGATATAAAACTTTAAACCACACAACGAACTTGAGAACGAGAAAGCTTGACCCACTTATAACACGTTCAGGTCTTACAACCACAATCGTTGAACTTACCACAGGTTGTTGATTCAATTGTTCCTTCTCAAGGTCTCCTTGATCAAAAAATTCATCGGCTACTAATTTGGCGATTTTATGTTGGATTTCCCAAGGTTTTGAAATCGCGGATACATCACAGGCTGTCATCATCATTCCACAAAGTACTGAAAGCATGAGAGAAGAAAATATTGTGATCTTATTATTGGCCCCCAAACACAAACATTCTTTTATATATTCGAAAGCCGCACAAACATTCCTGAGATCTTTTCTATTTTTCCTGGTTTCAGAATCGGTACTTTCTCTATTGAAAAAAAGGAAAAACTGCCGGTCTTACAAGGAAACTACTTTTATGGCACACCTTCCTATCACCTTTTTCAGGTGTTTTCGATTTCCGCCCGAACACATTGTATGTATAATATCGTTCCAGCCTGACCCGAGTTTTGGAAGTGAAAGAGATTCCTTGTTAACCAAATAATTCGTATTTTTCCTTTGTATTCTTTTTATATCAAGAAACACGACGAATTTAGAGGAAGTTTAAAGGTTTTGCACTCGGTTCGATCATCAAAGAACTATTTTTTATATATTTTTTTCCTTCTTTGTTATTTTTCTGGGGAAGGGGAACAAGGGGTAAGTGCCTGTCAATGTCGTTATCGTCAAAGATGTTGAATCTGACGGCTTACAGAATGTTGTCCATCCCATTGTATTATTATAACGAACCATGTACAAGTCTTAGAATTTTTCACTTATCGTTATGTCGTCGTCGTTTACAAAATAAAATATGTCAAAGGTAAAAGCTTTTCGTGTACCTACTTTTGGGCACACACACACACACATATGTACGGGGAGAACCAGAGGTAGATTTAATGTGTATTATTCTGCCTGTTTGGAAATGCATTCACACATACGCTGAACTATTAATTGATCGTCTTGCATTCCAGAAACATCTCACTATTTTATTAAAAGACCCCACATTTGATATTGAATGATACAACATGACTTAAACAGCTCCTGATAAAATAACTATTCGGAATAGCCAGTTACTTTTGGTACACCCTGTGTACGTGTACGTATACGTATAAGTTCATTCATTCTCAAGGAAAATTAATAATGTGACACTTTGTCTCAACGGAGAAAAAGGACGGGAAATTACACTACAAAAGAAGCAGACGTGTTTTGGTGTAGTTAAGTCGGTTTTAAAATACTCGTTTCAATAACTGAAAATTTATAACCACACTCAAGACACCGTAGAAATTGCGATTCCTCGAATTTCAGAGTCGGAATGGAATGTGTGACGAGAGCTTCCTTGTATTCCATGGAAAATTCCACACAAAACTTCATTATCGTCAAAATTCCATTGTTCAACTCAAGAGGCATGGAGTAGGCGACTTGTGTATTCCACTATTCCATTGTTCATTAATTCAGACTTGGAATTGTTCTAAGTTGGAAATCTACATCACATCCTCGAATCTAGCATTTCATGTTTCCAGAATAAATACGCAAAATAACTCGTAAGTACGAGATATAGTACAGGGTCGGCCAAAATCAATTTCACTCCTACGGTGGAATTGGGTATCTCCAGAAATAAAATATTATATGACATGGTGAGCCCGCAGTATTTTTTCCTCGCCTCCTTTTCCACCAGTCATAATATTTTAGAAAGTACTCATAGAATTTTCAAAACGAATTTTGAAAAAATGCTGTCATCACACTGAAATTGTTTAAATGTGGAAGTGAATTGAATGAACTTACATTCTTTTTTGTCATCTCCCTGCCAAGAAATTTCTCCATTCTCGATGAGCTCAATGAAACGGTCCTTCTTTCGAAAGTACATGGCAAGATCTGTAGAGAGAATCGATTTCTCCACAATCTTCATCACTTTCCGGTAATTCTCTGAAGACAGGTCCTACAAGAAAATGGGAAAGAAAAACTTGAGTCCTTGACTTGAACACGGGTTATAAATTCTAATCCTGCCCCCGTCTAGTCTAGTTACCACCCCAGGATTCCGTTTAAACCCAAACTACAAATCCCACAAGGGAGATCCAATCCTTCGAAACAGAGAGAGAAAGAGTAATTGAATGAGACTGTCCTACGTTTCTTTTTAATTTTCCTCCCTCTTCGCCAATATACTATTCACACAAACTTTGCTAGGCTCATTGATTTTCTTACATTTCAGACACATTTTGTTTACTGGGTCTCCCACAAATGTGAATTATTCTATAGCCATTAACCGACCATTAAATATGTGGCTCTCGTTCGACACGAAGAACTGACCTGGAAAATATTATTGCCCTCAGATGAAAGAATCATGACACACTGGTCAAAATGATGGTGTTCCATTGTGGACGTTGAGTAAAGGACCGCCAGGGGTGAAGCGGTCAACTGTTGGAAAGCGTTGTTTGTCCCACGGTGGTCCAAATCATGACACAGACAGGCAACCATCAGGCCAAGTATCTGAATGTCACAACCACACAAAAGATTGTTAGTAATGTAGTGATGTCCTTATGGCCTACACCTGGATTGTTTAAAGTGAGCTATGCGATGTCGGCGGTCATGACGTCATTGTGTAAACACGCACTGGACTGACACCCGCAACCAGTGTCATCGTCTACAATAAACAATCCGAGAGTAACACTGGTGATTATACTCTGGACTTGTTATCTCATATTTTGAGTCAAATGATGGCTCACCGGCTATTTCTACGAGGAATAAAGCTCCCAACCCTGCTATCTAGGTCCACAACTCACCTCATTTTGATTAATGCATTTCTGCACAACTACCACACTACACCCAATGTCTTTTAACCATGATCGGGCATCCTCTCGGTACCCGATTTTCCTACCCCATCAGGAGACTTTACTGATTTATGAGGGCGAAAGTGGGAGACACCCTGCGAATCCGTGATAAGAACCTCACAGTATAGGAAAACTAAGAACTGTTCATTTTAGGACCTAAATATACAAGATGAGCATCTTGTTTGAAATGTTATATCGTTTCATTAAAAATAAAAGTATGTACATCAGAAACCTCAAAAAAAATTACAGGTGAAAAGAATTACTAAAAGGGACGTAGATACGACGTAATTTCAAGGAAAATACATAATTATAATACAGCAACAACCATAGAATCAAGTCATCAAAGGTTTGAGGAAAAACTTTTCTAAAGAAAGGAACGTTTGACGATGAACCCATTATCTTTTTAGCAATTACCTTTGAACTGAGAATCACACACACACAGCATGTGGTGGTTAAGGTAAGGTAAGCAAACGAAAGGAAAAAATTGGGAAAATCATGATGTTTCCTCGAGACAGACGTGTAAAAAGGAAGAATATTGGATGAATAGAAAGTAAAGGAAAGGAAAGGAAGAGGATCAAAAGAATTGAATTCAATTGGATGATTGGGACCCGCAGACTCACTGTCAGGTCGTCAGAACATGTTTTTCCATCATCAATTTCTTGAATACAAGGGCAATGCAATTGTGAGTTATTTCCCAGAACTCTTGAGGAAAAATAGTGGCGTTTAGGTCAAAGGTCACGTATGTAAAGAGATTCCGTGGCTGTAGATGTAAGGTACGAACTTTCTGAATCTATCTTTTGTAAAAAGACTATTGAAACTTTCTTTTGAGACTTATCGAGCAAATTCAGGTTGTACAACTGTACAGGGGGTCCGAACAGGGTCGGAATACCTGTCAAAAAAGTGAAAGCAAGGAGATGCATCTGATTATATATCTGTGTCAAGGTAACAACTGACAGTGACCGCCTGGACGGATACCAGTTTCAACCAATAAATTCTTGAATGTACCCATTCAATAAAATGGAAATTGTGAGTTATCTCAACTAAATAGGTGAAAGGTCATAAATGTATGAAATGAACTTACGTCACGGTCATCCAGGAACTGTTCCATTTTTCCGGTTTTGAGGACTGTGAACATAGTTTGAGCAACATTGAATGCGTGACGCCAATTGTGGTACTTGACAGGGCGGTAGTTCTTTTTCACGCTCAACACCCATCGGCACAGGACCTGGTAGACAATCAAACAACAATAGACGACAGAACCATGTAATTCTATATCTCAATGTCAATGTCTCCATAAGAGAGTAGAGAAAATTGACCGAAAATGGTCACAGTCACAGCATGACCGTGGCCATGGCGCCAAGAGAACTTTTAACCTTATCTTGAGTCATGAAAGACCTATTTTATTTGTATGGGCACTCATTGTCAGACGGAGTAGATAACCATTCCAGAAATTGCAGAATTGTTCGACATTTGTGCGTACGATCTAATCTGAAACAGTGTGCGCCAAAAGTAACACTAATAAAATACAGTGGCACCTCGGCCCCGGGACGTGGCGACCAGGTGACCAATTTAGCGACAAAACTGTAGTATTACATAGGCTGACGGTGGTCTGGACTTCTGAGGAATACACATCTAGGTTTCATATTTATCGACTGCTCATTGACTGCAGAAAATTATTGATACACCCTGTATAATAACCTAATGCAAGGAGTCAAGAATTATCTGGAAAATAGATATTGCCTCTGTGTTGGATCGGAACTGACAAAACGCAATCATTACAAACAAATCTGGAAAAGTCAACTATTGTCAGGCTTAAATGATCCCTCGACTCTACAAATTTTAGCAAAACAGTAGTAAAGTAAGTAGTGTCCCGAATACTCATCATCATCATCATGGTGTCAAATGCGGTAATTATTGTGCACACGCGATCTCACATCTCATGTCTCTATAATTAGTGTCAGGATGTACATTATTTACAGTTAGGTTTGTAAGTACACGGTAGATTATAACCATTTATCACATTACATTCCCTGCAGCCCAATTTATACAATAATATATCAATTTCACTTAATTTGCAAACTTCCATAAAACGGTTTACACCCTTTTCTGAAGCTCAAGCTGGGGGAGCGGAATTAACAGTCAAATTGACGAATTCGTATTTAGTGTGCTATTTTCGATAAAAGAAAGAAATAATTACCAGTCTGATTCAAAAATTGGTGACACACCCTAGAATCGAGATATTATAATTCTGAAAATAAAGTATATCTCACTTTTATATATGTATATATAAAAAAACCGCCTTCAATCTGCATCCCACGCCATATTGGTTTTTAGAACTTTCCTTGAGGGGACACGGGCACTAAGAAAAATTGACTTAATCCTGGCTGCAAAGCTGTCGGATAAGAAAGATTGGAATGACGCCCTGGTATTGGTGGTTAGAAAAGAAGCTTTGAAAAATCATACTCATACCATGTTTTCATACATTTAGAGAACAAGGACGAGTATAAATTCTAGACTAGATATTCCCGAAAAAGCTGATCCTGATACGTCCGTCCTTCATTTTTGGAAAATATTAGCTTGAGGATTGCTACCAGTATAAAGTCATGTCTGGGAATTGTTCAAAATCGTGAGTCCGTTCTGTGAGTTTAGCTCTAGTGGAAGTGGTTACGGAATGTTTGCTGAAGCAATCCCTCCGGCCCTGGCCTGTGCAACAAAGACGTGATTCCAGGCAGATTTGTGAGAGAAAAGCCTTTCGGGATTTGGGATGACTCTTTCCATCCAAGTCGCTAAGGGAAGACAAATTTGTAGAAAGAGAGAAGAAAAAAAAATCGATCTCCCTGTCAATTCGCTTATAGATTTTATGGCCGTTCATAGGTAAATACTGAACATGTGTCGTGGAGTGTGCAAATAACAGGGGTTCTCACGATTCCAAACTCATGACTACGTATTTCATTCCAAGAAACCAAGTCAACTATAAAAAAAATCATTCCTTTGGCCACAGGCCACGGCCACATCCGTCTAAAATATCTTCCGTCTACAAAATAAACGTTCCAACTTTGATTTTACGTTGCCAAGAAAAGTCAGGACTGCAGTCTTGCATTCAAGATTCGGTGAATCTAACAAGGGATGAATCGGAGTCAGTCAATCATAAATAATATCATATTGTGTACATTTCCTGGAAGAAATGAAAGGTTGTGTCAGCGGCAGTATCTGTGATTTCCGCGATAACCGATTACGAGCCAATTACAGGAAGATTGTTTTGATAAAAGTCATACTTTGTCTGTAAAGGTCATCCGAGAAAGACTCGGCATTAACTCAGATTTGACCTCAACGGACTTGCGTCAATTACATTCGTAATTGTAATTTCAATTACAAAATTACGTAATTGTAATTGCAATTAATTACTTTCAGAATTCCGGCTGTAATTTGTAATTGTAGTTAAATACTTTAGAAATTGTGTGTAATTGTGATTGTAATTTGTAACTGAATTTATATTTTTCTCAATTACCTTTTAAAATTTTGACCATCAAATACAAAGATGTAACTATAACGTTAGCACACATAAAATCATCATTTCGAGAAAGTAATTTGAACTGTAATATGTAATTGTATGTAATTACATTTTCAATTACAATTACGTAATTGTAATTGTAATTAATTACTTTTTCATTTTTGTCCACGTAATTGTAATCGTAGTTAATTACTTTCAAAATTTCTCCATGTATTTGTAATTATAATTAATTACAATCAGAAATGAGGGCGTAATTTGTAATTTGTAATTAATTACATTTTTGAAGTAATTGACCCAAGTCTGGACTTCGAGCCTCGGCATAAATTCCAAATCCGGCTTCGACTCGTCAATTACGGTACAAAATTGAGAACAAACATGACAAAAGTTTTCCTTGTTCTTATAATAACAGTTAAAGCTATCTTGCCATTGTACATCTATTTTTGTTGGTTGTATTCCGCAATCAAAGGTCATAATAGACCTTAGAAGTCGAAGTCGTATGACTGAAGAGGTCTCTGGGGGGTTAGAGTTGAAGATACGTTCTTGTAATATTATGTTAGATAAAAAAGGAAGCCGTAACACAAGTTTCTTGTCTGTGTCCATTCCATTCCAAGTAATGTATTTACCCGGGTAAAGTTTAAGTTAGTTAGGATTGCATTCCATTCCATGGGGTAACCAGAAAGCTAGAGCATTGAGTTGGAATAAAAGGAAATCCTTACATGACGGACTCTTAGAATTTTTGTCTCTAGGGAAAAGTAGGAGTGGAGTCGGGCTCTATATCGTCATTTGGAAAACTTTGTCCTGTCTGTTCATGGGAGAGCGGATAAATTTAATGTCGTTCCAGCGGACTCTTCTTTGCTAACCTACTTAGTCCTAACTAACTATTTGATTGTTTCATAATGAAGGGAATGCTTCCATGAGTCTAGGGATAGAATGAAAGTGCTCTTGGGATGAAACACATTCCGTCATAATGGAATCTTGTTTTCGGCCTCAGACGTACTCTCAAGGATTTAGTTAATTTCCTCCTAGCCACACTTTTGAAGGAAAGCGCGGGAGTCTGTGTCTAGGGATGCTTTTATAGTATTTAGACCTCAAGCCTCAAGCTTCCGTTCCAAGGAACATAGACACCATGCGGTATGACTGACCTATTTTCTTTTCAAAAGTCTGGCGGCTCTTTTGACCTCAATTAACATTGTAGGATGAGAACCCGTTCATCAAAATAATAATATGTCCAAGCCTATCATTATTAGATACTAACCTGTAAATCTAAAGAAATTGGATGCCGACGTTAGCCAGCCACGTTGTCTGGGCTGTAAGCGGCAGGTGACCGTCTCTTCTATGTATAAATGTTATGGGCTATTTTCAGTAAATTATGAACCACCCTGTAATTGCTATGACAAGGTATCCCGATGTATTATAGTCCCGTTAGGAAGTAGAATTAGGCCAGGCTATTTAAATTTTTGCACATTGGAAGTTTCCCTTGTCTGCCTGACTGAATTGGACTTCCGAGAAATCCTAAATCCTAATAATCATCTTAAATAGGAGTCCCTGAATTTTGTGGGGATTCTAGAAACCCTAGAATTTCTTCTCACTGTGTACAATCGTATGAAGTTCATCGAAATCGTAGGTAGTAACAACACGGCGGTCCCAAAGGAGTACATGAGCAAGAACGACCGTACAAATACCGCATGGGATTTACTATCGTACCAGCGACTCCTGTCCTATAAGTCCCGATCGGGTTAGAAATAATCGTAATCGTGGCAGTCAGTTGTCGGGTGCTGGTGCATGTATCTTCCGGAGGAAAGAAGACTAACAAGGAAACCAAACTTGATGTAAAAAATACGGATCGACTCATATGAACCAACCCGAGAGGTCATAACCATAGTCTACTGGGGTACCCGACTTTCCTACCCCATTAGGGCACTTTTCTCGTGAAGGTAAAAACATGACAGTGTAGGAAAAGTCGGGTTGATATACCAGTCCCGTGGAATCGAACCCGTCCCAACTGGTAGCAGAAGCAGATCCACCACGCTGTCTTGACTGGTGGATTTGTACGACAATACCTGTGAAGTGGTTTCCGTGTAAGAAGAAGGGATTGGG